>CM065186.1:18125671-18320671 GCA_033026295.1 Channa striata | reverse complement strand
TAGTTTAACTGTCAGTTACGATTCATATGCAGCTCAGTGGGCAAAGTAACAACAGCTTGGAACACAGATCACTAGACTATCAGACAAATTATTATTCAATAAAACATTTCAACGTTTATCAACTGAGAACTGTCATAAAATAAATCAGGACACCAAGAATCGGAATCAAATCTGAGATTTGCCCTACAAAGTACACAGTTCAAACAACACCCAGCCACAAGGTACCCACAGGTATTACATGCTCACAGTCCATAAATATAAATACCTGCCCCTCACTCATTTTAATCGAAGACAGAATTAATTTAATGTCTTAACATTATGCTGTGGCAGCATGTAGGTGGATCCTCACACGTGTGCAAATGCGTTAATTACAGTTACAATTACAATCAACATCTTTTGTTCCAACCACCAACATTACATCCAACTTGGAGCTAGGAAAATCTCCATCTTTCCAGCAGCTACAGTCAGAGTTTAACTGACAGCAAAATGATATGGAATACGGTGTGAGGGAGCAGGCCAAAATGACAGCTCAATCATGAGTATAATTCAGAAAGAGACTGGGTTTGGACGTGGAGGCCAGGATCAGCAGGAGCTCAAGAAAGCCAGACAGATATCTGAGGGTATGAGGAACGACAATCTGACGTGAATCAGAAGGTGGGTGAGAAATAACAAGCATAGCTTATCCATCTTCCCTTCATTCATCTACAGCCTAATAACCAGACTAAGTAGCCCGTCGTACAGGGCCATATTGTAAATCTACGGCGTGTGAAACACTAAGGGGAGATTAACATAGTAAGTCGGTAAAACAAACCCTAAAACATGTTTGTACTTGTAGTAATGAGGACACTCATTGACAAAGGACATTAGTCAGTGATTGTACATACATCACTACTCCTTCAAAGGTGTGACCAGCCATAATGTTCACATCTTCTGTCCAACATATCGTGTTCAGACTATTTCTTACAAAGAGAGCCACTAATCAGTACATGGACACATGCTGTACGTGCTGTACTTCATTCTCTGTGTGTCCATTCGGTCAGACCAGCATGCTTTTCTCCAGGCAGCAGAGGTTTCATATAGACATGCTCACCAAGGGTGGCACGAACCACAACGACGGGACCACCTTCAGGGTGGTCCAATGTGGCACAGCAGATTACATGTTAGCGATTACTCATAATACTGTCATAGTTCTTAGGCAGTACTCTGACATGTACATTAGATTATGTGGCACATAGTGGCCAACACACCAGTGTAATGCTAATCTGCTTTCAAGGCATTTTCTAACAACATGACAACTTACAGAGATACACACATAATCACCCTTACCCTAGCAGCAGGACTTGAACTAACTTGTGAGGACAGTCCTTGACATAATACAATGCATGGCCCCTTCCCCTAACCAAAACCTAATTCTAACTCTGACCCTCAGACCTAGTCCCCCCAAAACCCTTAAGAAGTTGTATGGACCAGCCATAATGTCCTCACAACACTGTTATTGAAACAAACGTTGTACACAGAAGGCTTTATATAAATGGCTGTAAAGTTATGGTTTGCTCTGCCAGTCTGGAGCATTAATGCTGGGGTGAAGAAGCAGCAGAAGGTCCAGCAAAGGGACACTCATCTCCAAGAGGAATCCCAGGCATTTAACAGAGGCTGGTGAAGCGGCCGACTGGTGAAGTCAACAGGAATGTCTTTAGGTTTATCCCCATGTGGCCGCAGTGGACATAGTCTGTCTGTTAAACAGAACAGCGAGACTTTTGAAAAGCTCTAAGCAGCTTATTGCTTACTTTTCAGAAAGTCAGAGAAAGCTAAAGCAGGACAGAATCAACGCAGCACTCAAAGCTAATGTCCTAGCCCACAGATTAATAAAAGTTTGATCCGTGATGGTCTGTCCTCATTTTGTGTCCTCTACAGTCACTAACAATTGTTTTAGGGCTTTAGTTGAACCTCCCAGCAATGTATGCTGGTCTTGAGTCTGTGGTTATCCAGGTTACCAACCTGTGTATAATCGTATTATCAGACGCTCCTGGTTTTATGGTTGTACGGCTTGTAGAGTGGCACCAAATTTGATACATTTGTTTTCTTTCATGTTGGACTAGAGAACCGTCCTACCATTTGCCCGTCTGTGTTCGGGTTAATGGTCCTCCACTGGTTTTCCTCAAACTGCACAGCTTAATCCCCACCACCGTATGTTCTTCAGTAAACGCGGCTCTATATGCGATGGGATCACAAAGAGGCTCTCTGTGTAGTAGAACAAACAGCCATAAACATTTGCCCTCCATCCTGCACTGCCCTTGTTATTGCCCTGAAAGGCACAGAAAGAAGCCTGTTATATATATGTGCTTGTATGCAGGTCTGCCCTACCCCTCTGTGAGACCTTGCTATCCTCTATTGCACTCTCCTCAATAACATAGCCTTTAATATCCTCAGGTTGCAACAGCTAGTGCTTCTGAGGGGAAAAAAAGACTGGTGTTGTAACGAAAAGAGGATTATGATGCTAGTTCTAAGACACAGGGTGTATTGTGTGAGAGAGTTTGGAGGTGAAATGGATTTTCAGAACAGTTCAGCATTTTGGCTAATCCTTTCTACCATAGTAGCTCTTTGGCTTTCTTTCAGAACCTGGACATGAAGGTTTTGGTTTGTGTTCATCATATACATATTGAACAAAAACATTATGCCTCATAATTTTAAACTTGAGCATTAGTTTCAATCCCATTGTGCTGGCTGTAGACAACGGAAAGTCTTTATAAGTTTACCAAATATATGGCTTAAATTATGTATTTATGGGGATGTCCTGTTGCTGATGCCAGTTTTCAACATAAGGGTGATCCTCCCGTTGTGTATTTGAACTCGTACACATAAAACTTCCAATATAGCACCCAATACCATGTTTGCCTCTGCAGGCAGACAGAGGTTGAAAAAAGGTTAAAAAAAAGAATAATGTCTCTCAAGACTATTTTAAAAACATTTAATATTTGTCATTGATATCTGAACTTTGGAGCCACCGGCTGCATGTCTTTGGACTGGATTAACATTCAAACCTGTGACCCTCTACCTTTTTGGCCCATTTGTGCAGAAAATTCCAAACCCACAGCAATAATCTCCCCCTCCATTGAATGGTTTTGAAAAAAAATCAGGTTAGTCTTAGACTACACGGGTTTGTGGAAATGTGTGATAACGGCTCGATCGTGTGATATTTTTTGAAGACTGGGGTCTGTCTCCTGAAGTATTGAGGACTCTTGTTACATCAACAGCCCCTTTTCAACCACATGAACCAATCACTGGTGTAGATTGCTGTACTTTGACCCCCCATCACAGAAGTGAGCAAACTCCTGCTTGTTGTCCGATTGTTTTAGAACAAGGAAGAAGGTGTTGCGGTTGGAAGTCTGCTAATTTTTGAAGATCATTGGGCCTCTGTAACATTTCCCTTCTAGCCTAGTTGGGGGCTTTGAGTCTCATAACGTTACATCAGTTGCTGCTGGCCAAACATTCAAAATCCTAGAGTGTGTGTGTGTGTGTGTGTGAATTACCAGTTATTGGCTGGAGTAGTAAGTAGCAAGAGCAGCTCGACTGTATCAGTCATTTAATTTTCCTTTACCCTTATTTTTTACTTTTGGAGAAATATTCATGTATTTTTCCAGCATGCTAGACATGCACTCAATAGCCACTTTATTTGGTACACCTTTCTAGTCCTGGGTTGGACCCCCCCTTGCCTTCAGCACAGCCTGATTGCATTCAACAATGCAACATTTCTTAGACAGTTTGGTCCACATTAATAATAACAGATGTAGTCCTGTCATGTTCAGCAAACCAGTTGGAGATTTTTGCTTTGTGACATGGCTCGTTGTCCTGGACGTATCCAACAGATGCTGGGTACGCTGTGGTCACGGAGCGAGGGTCATGTTCAGCAACAATATGAAACGCATTGCTTTGCTGTGATAGAATTGGCTGATTGAATATTGTTTTTGCATTACTACGCAGTTGAAGAGACCGTTACATGACAGACACCAGCAAAGAAACAATGGAATGTAGTCATTCAAGAACATTTTATCACAGGGTTAGGAAATAAATAACTATGTTCCTCATAGATTGTTTTCCTCGTGTCATTTTGGTCACTTCTCCCATGCTCTCTTTGTTCACCACTCCCTTGAGAGCGCTAAAGCCCATCTTCCCTCCACTTCTGATAATATCCATCTGTCGATCTGTGGCTGCCTTTCTACTGTCCCTCTCCCACTACTAATTCTAAGAATAGCTTGCTTCATGCTGTAATGCTGCCAGGCATGATGGTTTTGCTCCAAGAAAGCTCAAATATTGGTCTCTCACCCCGTTGTGGGATGGCCGTGAAGCTGACGAAGCCTTACACCTGTAGTTCCCAAGCTTTGCATTAGAGTGGAGTGTGGCTTTGAGTAGTCTGAAAGCTCTCAGCTTAATTTTAATGAAACTTTATTTGAAATGATTTGCATTTGTATTCCTAGAAACTACATTTTGTTAGATGTGAGTTTGATTCAAATTATTATACTTTAAATTATTTCTAAAAGTTTTTAAAGTGTTGATAGAGAAGTAATACTAGTAGATTTTGAGGGTTTGCAGTTCCTAAGGTCCACACCCATTGGAAGAGACAAGAAAGTGACCTTTAAATGTTGCTGTTACTGAGGATGTTGTCCTGTCACTCCAGTTCATTTCTTAGTGTCAGCGTTGTGCTGCGGGCACGAAATTCTGCAAGTCCAAATAGTATTGAGAAACTTTCAAGGCCTGAGGGGAATGTGTGTGCCTGGCACTCTCTCTCTCTCGTGACTTATTTCATGAATATGGAGCAGCTACTTGCT
The DNA here is from genome assembly GCA_033026295.1 of Channa striata. Taxonomy (NCBI): domain Eukaryota; kingdom Metazoa; phylum Chordata; class Actinopteri; order Anabantiformes; family Channidae; genus Channa; species Channa striata. The sequence continues at coordinate 18,315,845 of CM065186.1, read as the reverse complement.
TAGTTGTGCCACGCACACACCCATCGCCACATCACAGGCCGGACTGTCAGGGTAACAGTGGGCCTTCAGTGCAGGTTAGACCTGCTGAGGTAAAAGCCCCCAACCAGCACTTTATTGGGCACTGATTAGGGTAAAAAAAAAAAAGGCAGATGGATAGCCTCATTGGCTAGGCCCAACATTGGCAACGGGTTGCTGTGTGTTCTGCAGAAATGTTCTGCACAAATTCAAGCCAACTAAAAACAGTAATTTGTTGAATAATAATTATTTGGGAGTTTTTGTGAGGATTTGTATAAAATTAAATAAATGTTATTTACAGGTGAAGGAGGGGGTTGAGGTTAACTTGGAAAAGCTACATACCAATAAACACATAGGGAGACAATCTCCATGCTTTTTGTGAAAAGAAACTAGTTTGTGTTGAAGATGTTTCCCACTGGTACGCAGTAACGGGCCTTCTACAGTTTCCTTTTTGGCGTCTTAAAACCTCTCAAAGTGTGCCATTTCCCCTGCTTGCTGAAATCTGCATTCATTGCGGTGAAAACAAACGACAAAATACTGTTCATACGTTTTATGAATGTTTCCTCACTGATCCATGTTTTTTCTAGTAGTTCCTCAACAAATCATTCCTGTCTGTTACTATTAAGTAAAGTGTCATGGTTTGAGCCGACTGATCACCTTATATACCTGGCTTCACTAAAGCTTGCCCATGGGCCAGTGTGGGCCTTTTTGAACCTTTGCATCATGTTAGCTGGTGGCCTGTTGTCAGAGCTTCTGTTTATTTCCAAGAGCCATAAACTGTTCATGTCTTTAATTTATTTGATGTAGGCAGAAATACTGTTAAGAGTATGCAAGGCTCATTGTATACAGACTGACAGCAAGAGGGAAAAGAGTATGATTTTAAAGACGAGCAGTCTGAAGTGTCGGTCAGCCATCTGGCCCTTGGTGTTTACTCAAAAAACACAGGCTCCGGGCACAAGATGGCCGGCCAGTACAGAGCAGACCAATGTTAAGGTTGTATTTAAGTGATTTGCCTGAGGATAACTGCCGTCCTGCCCACCGGAGCTCTGGGTGGAACAGCCGAGCTATTCATTGACTTGGCTTCGCTGAATTTTTTCTTTTCTTCTTTCCTCAGTGTCAGATGGTGAAATGCTCAGTGCCTCCTGCTGGAGGTGTATGCATGCTTATTTACATTGTTTTACTGCTTTTTTCCGCTCTCTTGTTCCTGTCACACGTCAGCATGGTGCATGTGTGTGCAGATCCTTTTGACTGTTTTGCTTGACTTATGGCATCCAGCTTCTGTCTTTGCTTTAATGAGCCCATCACCTGTGTCTTTTCCTGTAGTAATGATAGTTGGTCATCTTTAAACACCCAGGCCTGTTAAAGCACTCAGACCCTTGACCAGGTAATTACAGTGTGTTAGCTTGGTAATTACAGTGTGTGACTACCCTAAACAACAGAATTATACACGAGGAGTCAGCGCATGGACATGCACTTTTATACTTTGCTTATCCCAATGTGTTCCCGAGGCTTCAGCACACCGTCGGCATTCTGTACCGAAACACACCCACAAAAAGTGCACAGTACTTGTGCGTACATGGTTGGAACGTTATGTCTTACTGTGCCTTCCTGAGCTGTTCTGAGTTGGTATAATTTAGGGCAGCACCAGCAGCGTGTCTCAACACCAAGTACAAAATGGAAGACATGATATATGACTAACCCTGAAGTGTTATTGCTCCTCTGCCTGAGTGCATTCAAACATTATTGCTGGCACCACTGTAGATGCTTTATGATGTGTGTGGTGCCAGCCGCACCTGTCTGCATCTAAATTACAATCTAGATAAACTCAACAGACTTTTATAGCTTCCTGTCTGGCAGCTTGAGCTGTTTGTTTATTATAACTCTGATGACTCTCTCCTCTCTCTCATGTTTGCCCCTTAATATCTAATTCCACTGCAGGCATGCCCCTTTATCATGTGTGGCATGATGCAGAGCAGCATGACTCATGCTCATTTCCTGCATTATTTTTTCCCTTACCAATACTATCAATGAAAAAGAACATACTTTTTACATAGAACTAGTCAGCACCATTTAGTAATAAAGGTATTGGTCATATGTTTAGATTTACAGACAAAACAAAGTCATTAAATGTCATGCTATATCTCTTATGATGTGCTTGATGCAAATAGTGGAGGTAAAAATATGTATGTATGTTTTAAAAGATATGAAGTTTATCAACTTAGGCTAGTGATAGGAATGAAGGAATGACTGGGAACATGGGACTATGCGAGATCTTAGATTGAAATGTAACATTATGTTGTCTACTTTTGGAGGTCTCTCTCACTCTACTTCTTCCAATACATTCTTTGAATGAACACACACAAGCTACAGAAACACTCAAACCAACCCGTTTCCTCACAAAATAATTTTCATTTTCACAGCTGAAACCACATTTATTATTTACGCAGTAAATGCTAAACTGCACATCTTGCTCACAGTGCTTCAGTGGCAACTTCATGTCAGACTGAATGTCCTCCAGACAAGCATAAGCTTGTGGTGATGTTTGAAATGTCCCACAATCTTTTCTGTGTGAGCAAGTATGTTAAAAGAAGGGCCTTGTAAACAGCTGGCTGAAAAGTTTTTGCAGTGCAGCCCAAGTCTGACATCCCCATGTTGTGCATAGTTTTCTTTTTTCATAGTTTAAATTTCGTACATTGCACTGTTGTAAAAAATCAACTCTTGCAGGGTTTCAAAAGCAGAGTGTGACAATAGGATGAAGAGATGTGTAGCAAGGATAATTTACTAATAAGAAATGTAAAGCAATCAAATAGGATATTCCCAGGATATGCAAAAGATAAAAAACCAAAGGATGAACGTAGACACTAAACCACATCAGAAACTAAAACCCTTAACTTCTGACAACCGTGGCACAAGTGTGGAAACAAATTTATGGGAAAACAATTATGACCACAAAAATATACTGATTACAGACATTACACCTCTCCCAGAAGTGACGGGAGTCTCTTATAAATTAATCTACCTGACACCTGCACCAACACTGTCCTCTGAATAGGATATTTCCCTTTGTGTTGTCTTGCGTGACTCTCTCGCTTGCCTTTACATTACTATGAGCAGGTTTTGGTGGCGTTTACGGATCCACACAGAGCATAGCTCAGTTGTGTTTTTGCAGGGCTTTTGAGTCTTAATCCACTCAAATACAGCACAATAAAACTTAAAATGGATCGGAATTGATTTGACTTTATTTTAGAGCCAATACTGATCTTTTGAAATAGGCTTAGATCTGGGCTTACACCAATATTATGAATTTAGAAATATCCATTAATTTAGTTTGTCAAATCCTAGCATTGTTGCTTCGTCGGTTAATTTAAATGGATTTCAAGTAATAGAAGGCCAATCACAAATTAATCTAAACGGTAAGGCTTAGCTGTAATTGTGTTTAAATAAGGATAAAAAAATATGAAGCAATAGGAAGTCAAATTGGTTGTGTTGTTCAAATGATATATCATGGCAGCTTTGTAAAATGCACTTGATTTGACTAAAAGTATTTTCCATGCGGCTATGAATGAAAGTCTGAAAGAATTAGCATGAAGAGTCACACACACCTGACCTCAGTTCAATTGAAAAGAAGCCCTGATTCATGGTCACGAAAGCGGAAACACATGCATACGTTTGTTCACAGCCACTGCGTTCCACTCAAACGTAGAGGTGATCCCTGAGAGCCAGATGTCCATTTTCCTCCCTGTCCAGGCCAAGCCATTGTCCCTTCAGGGTAATTTCTTGTGGGCCATAAAATTTAACAACCAATGAGAACTTCCTTTACCCACCCAGCTCAACTTCAGTGACAAGTGGCTCACCTCTGAGCACTGAAACATGTCCAGAAAATCCATCTCTCATGTAATTGAGTCGCTTCATCCCTTAAAAGGGCCTCATCGTGGAATTTGATGACCTTTGTGTCTTAATTTCTGGAACAGTATTTTCCGGAAGAGACCACAGGGCCCAGTCATTCCTTTCCTCTTCCTCCTCCTCCTCCTCCTCCTCCTCCTACGCTGTCTGTGATGCTTGTAAGCTGAGGAGGAATGTGTTCATGTGGATGGGTGGCAATTGTTGAGGATTGCTCTATAAATAACTTGTTGTCAGCCATCCAGCCGGGCTGTCCAGCAGTAGACAAACTTCTGCAGTGACTGGAATGTTGACACTGTACCGTAGCAACTGCTCTCTCTCTCTCTCTCTGTGTTTGGGTGTGCTTGTTAAAAGTGTTTTTACAAGTTGAAATAGAACAATCATTTGCAGCAGAGGTCAGACAGATTTAAAGTTGATGTACTTGTGTATCTGCATTCTGATTAAAATGTTTAAAGTTTGATTAATTTTTTTATGTCATGCCACAATGAGCATAATACGCAAATATCACACTTTATAATGAACAGCTGCAGGACTGGGGTGCCACTAGTGTGCCACTTTGTTGACAGCATATAGTCAAGGCCAAGTGATAAAATTATGACTCAGTTTATTATTAATAGTTACTGTAAAGTCCGGGGTGAGAGACACTGAAGCGCATGACACTACAGTAAACCCAGTAATGCATTGGTGTAAAGAAGAAAATCTGAGTCCACAGAAATGTGCTGTTAAGCAGGGCTACGGGATATATTGTGTCATCATCATCATCATCATCACCACTGCGGTGTGTGCACGTGTAATAGACACGTTGCAGGTGTCTGCACCTTTGCTCCTCTACAAAATCCAGGTGCACTTATTTTAGGAACACTACACCTTCACACCATTGTTTCATATTTAACACAAAGAAAATATTAATTTGTCTCCCCCCTTGCTAAAGGGAAAAAACAAAACAAAACATGCCCACAGTTTGCTAACAGGATCAGCTAATGCTAGTGGACTAAACACAAGGACTGTACCGTACCGAGGAGACAGACTTAACGTCAGCATATTTATATACTTTATTATCTGATTAGACTGAAAGTAACCCTGTCGCAGTTGTTCTAACTGTTCTGACCTGTATCCACGCTGCACATTTGAGTGCTGCTTGATGCTGTAAAGGGTCTGCACTTTTATAACGCTTTTCCACCTGTTGTTACTCACAGCGCTTTACACTGCTTCTTATCCATCCATTCACACTCACAATCTCACACACATTCGTACACCGATGGGGGAGCTGCTATGCAGCTGGCCAACGCTCACCGGGAGCAACTAAGCGGGGTTCAGTGTGTTGCTCAAGGACACTTCGACATGTGACCAGAGGTGCCGGGGATTGAACCAACAACCGTAGGATTGGTGGACAACTGTTGTCCAATTTTTGCATGAAAAGCTGAAAGGGTTTAAAACCTCAGCTAACTACACATACAGGTTTTAGTGAGAATTGAGTTCAGTTTGGTACAAAGGTGATGCAGGACTAACTAGGCCTGCAAGAAAGTATTTACCGCCTTTTTGTACATCCAAAAAGTACAAAAGTACGGTTTCAAAGGCTGTGGGACTCAGATCCAGTGCAGATCCACGGTAAGAGACACTGTCCACAAACAATGAAGATGTGGAGCAATGACAAACCTTACCAGAAGTGAACAACCTTCCAAAATTAGTGCACAGACATGACTCATCCGGAAATCACGAAAGATCCAAGAAAAACATTCAAAGAACAACTGTAGCCTCTGTCACCTCAATAAAGCTCAGTCTCCATGACTCCACTATCTAAAGGCAGAAGGTAAAGAGGCATTGTGGGACAGCAGGGACCTGAAAAGCACGGCTAGCCCGGGAGAACCTTTAGGCTCCTCTGAATTCTGCAATGATGCGTCTAGAAGACCTTTCAGGAGAGGACAGTTACAATTTGTACAAATCAAACCGATTTCTAGAGGAAGAACACCACACCTATGGTCAGGCATGGTGTCGGTAGTGTGATGATGTGTGTGTCAGTGTAGTATGAATTCTGGTCTCCACCTGGAAATCCTGAAGCACAACATCAGCTCATTGTTGTGTGACTTCACGTGGCAGGACAATGATTCCAAGGGTACGAGCAAGTCAACCTCAGAATGACTCAAGCAGTGAAATCCAAGCTTTGTATCAGAGAGCTTTATGTCATGTGAATCTTTATTTAGTTTTGGCTCAGGGTGACTTCATTTTGGATTTAGCTAGAAGACACCTTCTAAAACCTTTTATTATGAGACGGTGAAGGAGAAGAACTCCAGGAGGGTCCAATGGTTTTTTTACGACACTGTGTGACAGCAGCAGCAGTTTGTGGAATTCAACACTGAGGGAGCTTCGGTTAACAGGGTTTATCGACGTAAAGACAATATCTGATTGCAGATGGGTGTCTTCACCCAAGGCCTCACTCAGTCCCAGAGTTCCACTTTGTGTGCGTCCTTTGCATTTTGGAGTGTGTTTATTTGTTTAGTGTGCAGAGGAGGACTTCTCATCATTTGTGTGTGCCCGTGTGTGGGTGCACGTATCCATGTCCACACACGTTTTAGAGCTGTTGCTCAGTATAGTGTTACTAATTTGAAACTTGGTTTTTATTCCCTCCCAGTTCTGTGAATGAGTGGGCGTTTAATGTAGAATTAATATTCCCTGGAGGTTTTCACACACTGTGGGTGTTACAGGAAAATCATCTGCCATTTGTCGAATGAAAACTTGGAGTGAAAACTTGGAATATACTTTTTTAGATTAAAGCTGCTTTAATGGCTTTTATTGTGTTTTTTTATTTTAGGACTTTGTAAATAAAGTATTTAAAAAAAAAACCCCAAAAAATCTCTTTCTCTGTCTGTCTGTCTCTGTCTCTCTCTGTGTCTGTCTCTCTCTCTCTCTCCCCTCTCTCCCTCTCTGTGTCCTCCCTCTCTGGCATGTTATCATTAGTCACATTCAATCAGTTCTCAGTGAGCACTGAGGCTTGCTAGTACTTGTTTGAGCTGATGTCTTTTTCGACTCTCTCTCTCTGTGTCACTCATCTTTTGCCTTCGCTATTGTCTTGTAACCCTGTTTTTACTCGCTTGCTCTGCCAGCCGTCTTTCTTCAGATATGCTGTTGTCCCTGCCAATCTCTACTATAGCTGAATTGGAAACGAATGGAAGGTCAGACTTAATGAAGCTGATGACGTCTCAGTTGATTGTGCCTCTCAGGAATGCATCTTGTCTTGTGGGATCTTTTGGATGCTACTAAGGTTTCAGTCGACTTGATTTGTTTTGATTTGAGCTCGGTAGTCTTCAGTTTAGTCAAAGAGAATAAAAGACTTAAAAGAACAAGCTTACTTGACACTACTTGGTTAAAAATGGGTGTATTTACATGCACTTAAGTAACCAGGTTACAGTCTGTTTCTCGGGAAATCCGATTTCTTAGGTGTCATGTATAAGGGAAACCTTGTTTGTGAAATTGGGGTAGGGGAAACTCGGTTTGCCCAGGTAAAGTTCTCTTGGAGTAATAAAAAAAAGACTAAAATAGAGCTGGAAAATACAGGCATTATTGTCCTTTAGATCTACAGTAAACTTCTATTCTGTATCAGAGCAGCATATTAAAATTAAAAAAGTTCCCTGACATTTATAACATATTCAGACAGCAGCAATGTGGTCAAATAGACTGTGTAACTGCTTACACTGCAAGACACCCAATTGATTACTCATGTGCCAGATATCCAAAAGGTTGTCTGTACAAACATTTTCACGTATCTAGAATCAACTATTATTGAAATAATTATTTAAATATTTAAATTATGTGGACTTTTAGCCCAAAACAAATGAATAGCAAGACAGGAATTGCTTTACTAAACCAAGCACAGGCAGGTACAGCCTTATAACCTCCCTCCATGGCGTTATTTTAAGGCTTTGCATGTTATATGTAATAACATAATAACAATAGTCATCGGCGTATAAGCACATCTCGTATACTGGATTAAATTAGGTGCAAACAAAAGAAAAATGATACAACATAACCACATGTCTTTAGACGCATGTTTTCTTCTTCTTGTGTTATTTCTGTGGTTCATTAATTTGTCCGTCCTGTCCTTATTTTGAGCTTTCTTAATCAATTGTCTGTGATTTATTCTTGACTTGCAGTGCAAATATTGATGGAGGCTGCGATTGTCACTATGTGAAATTGTGACACGAGTATTATAAAAAACTGGACTATATTTTTGTTTGTGTATTTGTACTTTCCGTTAAATACAGTTTTAAAGCACCTTGTCCATCACTGTTGTCCAGTAGGACGATTGCTGATCACTTCAATGATTAATCAAATACTAGGATACACTCAGGTGCAGACAGTTTGGTTTCAAAAAACATGGGGTAGTGTTGGGGAACTTATGATATTTCTAGTGTCTCACTGTCAAAACAATGTACACTTGAGTATAAATAAGGAGTTTACAGGGTATAATAGTGACTGAAATAGTCCTGTTTATTCAACTGAAATACATACTGAATATTCCATTAACCAATCTGAAGTTGTTTCCGTAGATCAGTAGAACAAAGTCCATTATCTAAAAGCTAAGGAACATTTTTATAAGGCCATTACACACACACACACACTTCCTCTTCTCACATCCAGCTGATACCTTTTGGCTTGCTGAAATCACCAAAAACACTTCCCACTTGCAGACAAAATGTGATTTTTAAACACCAGAGAATTGAATCAGGAGTCCATTCTCTTGTTCTCATGTGTTTCCAACTCTGGATAAACTTGAGCGTGATTGGATTATTCAGTGCAGGAAAAGGAAGACCTGAAGTAATGGCCACCCATTTTACTGTAGTTTTGGATTTGCAGTTTTCACCAAACAGTGAATAAGCAGCGATGACTATCCCCATTGAACACGAACGACTAACATGTAAAACTTAATCAGACTTACAAAAAGTGACTAGAATAGTTTATTAAACTAGTGCTTCTTTGAGTTACCATCTCTGCTCCACTGGCCTCTAAATTTGTTGTTTCTCAGGATTTTCTGCACAGGTTTGCAAACCATGTTTTCACCAGACCACCACGACGTGCTGACTAGAGGTCAGGATTCATAGCAACATAGTTGAAGAATTTTAACCGAATTACGTCTCGCTTCAGTCATCAAAAATTGTATATTGCTTTTTTTTGTATTTTTAGTGGTCACTTATTAGTTGTGCTGATGGCTTTCCATGTTAAACAATACCAACATTTTACTATGTGAGCTGAAGGAATGTAAGAGAAATCACAAAAAATCCCAGCAGTCCTACGCCTAAACGAGACAATGAGGCAAGGTGCCACATCGGCCAGTCTACTTAACCTTTGTGCTTTTGCTTGCACACCAGCAGGGAGCACCTACTGTATACCTGCTTTTTAGTGGACAAGCAAAAATCTCCAAAAAAATGATATGTCTGATGGGGACTTTTAGTAAAACACATTTTTTGAATTTCACGCTTTTCATCTTTGATGTCCCAGGGCTTTTCCTTCACTCATATATACAAAAGATTTTCACAAAAAGCCTCCAAATGCCCCCATTGTGGCAAAGAACCAGATGCTTGGGGGTCTGTGTGTGATGGGTCCATGGGACTAATTTGTTCAGTGGAGAGAGTCTCTTTTTTTCTTTCTTTAGTTTCTCTGTCTTTTCCCAACTCTCTACATGACATTACTGGAGATTCACCTGAACTCATTGGCTTTTTTTGCCCCAGTGATGGAGTGGTGAAGGGTCCTAGAGGAGGGTTGGATGGCGCAGAGGTCAGGAACATATACTGTATGATTAAAAGGACAATAGAATGTAAATGAGCAGTCATACCCTCGAGAGAAAATCATTCCATTTTCTTACTTTGAACTGGCAAAAAGAGTAAAGCAATATTTATCGTGCGTTCAGTGTGAGTGTTGCTTCATCTTCTGCAATAAAAAATATGGTCAAGTTTATAAAAAGCTCATTTTTAGCCCATTTCTTCGTGTCATAATTTATCCAGATCCAGCAGATTCTTAGTCCATCCACAGGTGAATGATATTTAAATCTGGAAGCTGGGAAGGTCATGAATATTCAGCTTTTTCTTTGTGAACCGTTCCTGAATTGACCTTCTACTTTGATTACGCTCATTGTCTTGAAGGATCTACTACATCTTCACTTTTAGCTTTTTGACATGGAAGGAGGCTTTGTGTGTAAACTCCTTAGATATTCAGTCTTTACGTTTCTTCCATTTCTGGATTATGGTCTTCTTCTTACTCGTATTTCTAAACGCTTTGAAATGGTGTTATATACCTTTCAAGCTTTATAAGGTTTACTAGTTACATTTTGAGTTCTTCTGAAAGCTGTTTTCCTGGTCTCGTTGTTTTTTCATTACTCTCAGCACCTGCTTGAGACTGCCCCTGCACATCTACTACTTGAAAACTGTAAAGTTCCCAGTTTCACACACCTGGTGCCACTAATCAAGTGTTTTTAATGTAAAGTACACCAGTTTTTTTTACTTATTTTGTACCAAAATGTTTTTTTAAGGAGGTTGCATAATTTTGCAACATAATTTCTATTATGTTACTTAACTTTCCTTTTATACACTCCTTGGCCTTTCGTATGACCTCTAATGACAAAGAAGCAATTGTTCTAGCTGAGTGTGCTGTAAATATGTAAATGTTTGCAAAATTCCCAGTCATCTGTAAGCTAAGGTGAAAATTTAAAAAGTACAGTAAGCCTAAAACTACGTATTCAGTTGCCCCAATAAAGGAACTCCATGCCTGTCAAGCTTCTCATGCCATTCTCTCTTTCTTTTTTTTTGTTTGCCTCACAGCAACGTGTTTTTCTGGTCGGGACTCTGAAACTAAAGGGTTTTGTACGTGTATCCTAGCAATGAAGGGGCTTTGTGTCCTGGGACTCTGAAAGCTCCTATGGGCTGATACTACTCGACCAGGCCTCCTCTCCAGGCTTTTTTAAACACACAAAATGAATGTAGCTAATCTGGCATAGGTCTGAGAGGAATTTCAATGGGACCAAGTTTCCCACAACTTACACTGGACTGTCATGGCAAAGAGAGGTGTGTTTGAGGGAAACACACAGGCTCGTGGTTGACCTACAATAATGCTCATTAGGCTGAGGTTTGTCATGTGTGCATCACTGCCCTGACATTCTGTAGTGGCCAGAGAATAATGTGTACTGATGTGTCTTGCTCTTTTTTGTGTTACAGATCATACCGGGAAGGATGTGGATTTAAATCAGAGCCGATGGGGGGTCAAGAGGTGACATGCCTCTGTAATTAACTACTGAAAACAAATGGTGAGAAGCTCCTGTTGAAGATTACTTATTATGCTCAAGGAGGTCTAATGAGGCTGTTCGAACAATTAAATGCCTCTTGAGAGTCCTTATTTCTAAAAATAGAATTTTAAAATTTCTAACAATAATTACATTGGTTTCCTTTACATAGTTAATCTGCAAAACAGACAGACTGATGCACACTTTGCTTAGTCCACATATATATTACATTGTTGTTACTTTTTCCTTTTTGTCGAACACAGATTTAGTTTTACTTGTGTTCTGGATGGCCACACAGCAGACATACAGGTGTGTATGGGCACTGAGCAACTCCTTGAACACGCTGACAGTATTGCACTTGTTCACGTTAAAACAAATTCAAACCCTCACTACTTTACTACTGTACTTTTGTATGCATGTATGATAACTGTAAATACAGCAACTCAAAAGGAATGGGGCTGAGTGGAAAGCAAATGACGTGGTCAGTTTTTGCCACCTCCAATGTTATACCAGTAATGTATAGCATTAGGTCTTTAACAGGCTAGAGTTAAAGTAGTTGTGAGAGCAGAGTCAGACCCCAGTACACAAAATCATTATTTACAAGGGTTTCTGCCAAAAATGTGTGATTTCTGTACTGTCTCCTTTCCCTCAGCTCTGCTGCCATGCCTCCACGGATGGTGCATCGTCTTTCGGCATCAGCAGTCCAGACGCTGCTGTCTCTTCTGCTGCTAGCCATTGGCTTGCCCTTCATCTCATTACCAAGTGTCCAAGGATCAGACTCCCCCCCCTCCACTATTTATCCCACTTTTATAAGGAACGACACTCTGTTTGAACACTTGGCCCTTCACCCTGACCCCAGTTTGGGTCGGGTCTTCATTGGAGCCCGAGATCACCTGTTCCAGTTGGATCGATTCCTCCAACCTGAGCTCCAGGATGATACTGGCCCTGTCAAAGATAGTCGGGAGTGCTTACCTCCTGTTACTGAGAGCAACTGCCCTCAGGCTAGGATGACCAGTAACCACAACAAGCTCCTGTTGGTTGACCCTTACACCATGGAACTTATTACCTGTGGAAGTGTCAACCAAGGGATCTGTCAAAAACGCAGTCTGGATTCTGTGGGTAAGGTCCTTTTCTCGACGGAGAGGCCGGTGGATACCCAGTACGTAGCTGCTAACCACCCTAACGTTAGTACGGTTGGACTCGTGGTTCGGTCTCATCCGGATAGGCAGCCGGTGCTGTTTGTTGGCCGGGGTTACACCAGCAGCCATCCACCTATTTCCACGAGAAACCTCGCTCAGGAGCCTGTCTTTTCTTATGAGGAGACTGCCAAGTTGGCTGTGGCTGGTCGTCTCTCAGAATACGACCATCATTTTGTGGCCTCATTTGCCCACCGTCAGCACGTATACTTCCTCTTCTACAGGCGGGACCTAAAGTCACAGTCGCGCGAGTATCGCACCTACATCTCTCGTGTTTGTTTGGACGACCAGGCTTATTACTCCTATGTGGAAGTACCCTTGACATGCCGTTCAAGGGCAGGAAAATTCTACAACCTCTTACAAGCAGTCCAGCTAGGGCTTTCCAAAAGCAATGTACTAAGTCAGGGTTCAGAGATTCTTCTGGGCGTGTTCTCCACTCGTGTGGCTTCATCCACTCGACCCAGCGAGGACTCTGCCCTCTGCATGTTTAACCTCGAAGATGTGGATCGTAGAATTAATTCCACCAGAGACCTCTGCTACACACAGATGGGTAAAGAAGCAGGAGTAGAGGCAGCCTACATAGAGTATGAAGTCAAGTCCAACTGTGCCAACCTGCCAGAGGTGAGTTTTTCAGATTGAACGGACAGTCTGTGCGTCTCCAACACTCAGTGTAAACAAATGAACATAAACGCATCATTTGTTCTCCGAACCCTATATTCAGAAACTTTGCTATCTACAATGTACATATAAACAGAATGGAATAATTTACAAATAAGATGCTCAAACTATGTAAAGAATATATAATCATTTTGAGATTTAATCCAGCTATATGACTTAGAAAAGTTGGGTCATGTTTACCATGTGTTGTTGTATGGCTTCTTTTTAAAAATTACAGTCTGTGTTTGGAAACTGAGGTGAAAGCATTATTATGAAATCAAATCTTTCCAATTTTGCTTCATACAGTATTATACCTGCTTACCAATGCTGCTTTGTCTGATTGTCCCTTAATATTGTGCCAGTTGTTTTAATGATGGACAGGTGTGAACTGCCGGCAGGTCCGTTTAACAGAATTGGATTTGATGTAGTGTTGCTAACATGAGAAGGTCTTCCCTGAAAAAGACATAATCTAGATGCCAGCAGTTAGCGGCTGATGTATACGGTTCATTACGAAGATAACTGCCCAACACGGAGTAGTTAACTAGACAGCTGTTACACTTCTCCACTCCCATGTACCACAAGTGACGTCCATGCATGGAAAGTACACAGACATTAGTGCTTGCCTGTGGCAACTAAACTCTGTGTTCAGCTATGTGGAATCTTTCATGTAGTTGCCCCATCGGGCAACTGAAAAATAGATGCCTGCAGTGTTCACGGATTTATTAGTGTCACCCAATCACAACAGCAGCTTTGACCTCCATGCACGGATTTTTTAATTTCTTCTACTTTTTTACTCCGATAAAAACTTGTTTCATCGTAGCATGTTTCATTCTCTCCTTTCAGGTCAACCACGAGCCGTGTCATTATATTTTTCATGTAGTGCTGTCCTACCCTTGTTTACATACTTCATGATGCACTCCTGCCCGTACGTACAGTATCTTAGGCCATCTGTACTGTAAAGGCTCCTTGCTATCAAGTGATGTTATGTCAATGTTTTAAGCTGCGAAATATAATAAATGTGACCAGTATTTCTGCTTCACTATAACAGCAGAATATTTCTGCCCTCTCAATCAGCAAAAAATATGCGTGCAATAAAATAACATCTTCTTGTTATTTTGACATGAAAAAAAACTGTCTGAAGACATTTTCAGTAATTGATTGAAAACGAAAATCTTTTAGTCACAGGCCTAACACATGACACCTTTGTCTTTGAGGCATTGAGGCAACAATGTCTTGCCTCAAAGACTTGCAGTTACATTTCACTCCTCCTATGCTGCTGTATATTTTCGTTATCTGAATGAAAGAATTCCCATAGACTGTGAGAAGAGAGAAACACAGCAAAGTAGAATTACCTAGTATGACATGCTGCTTGTTTTCGTAGTTGTGTTCACAGAAGAACACGCCAACTTTTCTCAATGTTTTCAACTTATTTTTCTTATTTTATTCTTTCAGGGATGACTATATTGAATAAAAGCTTTCATGTGCAAAAGCTGGTGCCATGCATCTGACCAGGGCCGTCCTCTTCCAGCAAAATGACCTCTGTATCAGAGAGGATGAAATTTAATTAGACATTTTTGTGACCGACGAACGTCATTAGGATTAGGGATTGAATTAGACCGGCCCTCTCACAACACCAGCTCTTGGAAGTCTGGTCCCTATGGGCTCTGTTGTTTTCCGTATATCTTACACCGTACATTATTTTAAGAAAATATAACTTTTTGACAGTCTAGTGTGACATCTTCCTCTATTATCAATTTGTCATATGTTGAGTCTGTTAAGCAGTGCCAACCCCTTGACCCGGCCAGCTGCATGCAGTAAATCAGCACAGGAGGAGAAGGTACGGCGGTGTAATTTAATAGGCCTGCTGGTCGGAGGAGGGATTGTCCAGCTAATTTAGCAGCAATTAGCGAGGTGGGGTTGGTTGTAATGCGTAACAGTCTGACAAGGATGGATAAAGACACACCACACCAAGGAAAGATAAGGCAAGAATAGATCAAGGAATACAGTCGATCAGAAAAATGAAGAGCAAAATGTGAACGAAAAGGAAAACAGACTAGAAACTGGAAAGGACAAATGTAAATGTACGGAAAACAGAATACATTGCTTTCCAGTGAATTTAACCGTACTTGTGGTGGCTAAACGGTGTGTGTTGGATTATCAGTTATTTGCAACCAACATGTATATAAATAATACAAATAAATACACTGTACGCTATACAGAAGAATATTAGATATTAAATATTCAATGTATTTACGCATTTATAGCCTACTGGCTTTTATTTTCCGAAACCTACTCACATCCTGATTCATATTTAAAAAGTGATTTTTTGTTCATATAAATTCATGTAAATTTACTAGGGAGAATCTGCTGGTGGTTTTACTTAAGAATGTGTGTAACTGCAGAGACTCTTATACTCTAAATAGATCATCTACAGCAACAGACAGTCGTGTTTTTAAAGCCTGCTGTTTGTCTACCAGCATGCAGAAAGCAGACACTCTGACCACAACAACACTTTTCATCAATGGATTCCTCCAGGAATGTGCAGTGTTGCGACTGCAACAATTAAGTCTCTCACATCCCTGTGAATTCTGCATGATCTGAAATTTAAAACTTCATAAATTGCAACATGCACCCGGTGTGTTTCATAACAGCTGTCACAAAAAGATTGATGGAGAGATTGATTTGACCTGTTGGTGATTTAAATCATGGAATTAATGCATGTTAGCGACAAATGATATAATCTGATTCACATTTTAAGTATTGAACAAGCACAGGCGTTGAAGAGAAAGGGGAAATAATCCTTTAGTTAAATGATTGCGGATGAGTTAAACTGTCTTAGACAGATTTTTCAAAACGGCCAGCCAAATGTATTCGGGCATCCTGCCCAAGTAAAGTCTTTGTGTGGGAAACACTGGAGAAATCGGCCCATATTGCTGGAGGGGATCAGCAGCTAAAAAGAGATTTACAGCGTGATTAAGATCCCCAAACACAAACAAATCAGCCTCTGCCCCTCTTTAGTCTTTGCCAAGACCGTCCATCTGCAGGAGAGCTGGCCTTTCCTGTGAAGTCTAACCACGGGGAACGTTCTTTGTTATTAATGATCAGATTCAGAATTCTGCTAAACATTTGAGGCCAAAGTGAAACTTCTCAGATGATATTTTCTTATCTTAGTCTTGACCTGTGTGTCCAGTTGATGCAGTCTGCATAATGCTGTTATTATAGTGTAATTACAGGTTTCAGCCACGCCAGTGCAAGCTTCCAAGCCGTGTTGTAATTATTTCAATATTAATAATGTACTTTGGGGCTGTTCTCAGCATTTGCATGGAGCGGTGCAGTGGTGATATCAGACAAAGACCAATATTTCAGCTGAACGGCAGTTGCATGTGTCTTGGTGGTTACAGTTCAGCGGTGTACAGGAGCAGCGGGTAGCGCAGCACACAATCCGAGCAATGGTGTCACGTAATTCCAAAGATTTACAGGTGACAGTGGAAGGCAAGAAAGATCACACTGCATTAGCAAGGACAGGGATGCAAGAAGTCAACAAGCTAGGAGGCTTTGGAGAGAAGTGTTTTATGTGTGTCTGACAGTCAGGAGTAAGGGCAGTAAGTGAGCTGAGCAGCCCACCAGCTTCAAGTTGAGCCAAGATGCATTCCGTTCAGTTTTCCCGTAGAGCTGATAATTATCACACAGACTGCTCTCGACATGTTTGTTAGACCGCAAAGATACGCACAGCGTTTTATTTTTTTCAAGTAACGCTGCAGAGACACAGAGCCCCTTTAGGAGCAGGCCAAATAAGTAGCCCTTTCACAGAAACACAGGAGCCGAAGGCATGCAATCCATCAAAACAAGTAGCCCTCAACAGATGGAGCTCTCAGGTTCATTGCCTCAACTTCCTACTGTTGATTACTAATGCAGGGACTCTTCTTTCAAATATTCTCATGGAAAAATACATGAGCCAAACAACAGAGCAAAGAGTCTCTCCTGCGAACTGTGGAAGCTGTGGAACCACAAACAAATTGTCTGTCCCAGATCCAGTGCCCCTTCCCCTCATAAAGTCACGTTGAGGTTTCAGTAACCACAATTGGAACACTGCTTTTATATTTCTGGTTGACCTGCCAATCACAACGGAATGTTTTTTGCAAGTGTTGTACGTTATATTTCAAATGCAACCTGGTGTGTGGATCTCTCCTTTTTCAGATCTAATCTTCACCTTTCTGGACCATAACATTTTGTTATCACCATTTACTTCCCCCCACTTTTAGAACACCTTAGATGCATACCCATGCGGCTCAGACCACACCCCCAGCCCCATGGCCAGCCGGATTGCAGTGGAAGCAGAGACCATCCTCAACAGTCCGTCTGCTCGTCTCACCGCTGTGTCTGTCAGCATTAGGCCAGGACATACCATTGCCTTTCTGGGAGACTCCAGAGGGAACCTGCACAAGGTAACATGCACAGACATGATGATGTGGCATATTTTCTCTGGACACACACACACACACACACACACACACTGAGAAAAGCAGTTACGTGGCCTGTTTTGATTATGTGCTAAGCTATTCAGAGAATATGCGGTTAATCTCGGGAAAGTGAAGCAATAGCCTGGCATGCTTAACAACTTGTGTCATTGTTTTGAGTTCATACCCTTTTTAGGTAACATGTATGGTATTTTTCATTAAATTGTGATACTTGTAATACCTGTCCATCCACGCTTAGCAGTCAGCTGGAACTCTCTTGCAGTCGGAAATAGTTTCAGCGTGAAGAAAAGAACTGAGTGAACTGTTTCCATTAAACGATTGTACTGAGAGTGTATGCCGACTGTTGTTCTGCAAACACCATCAGCAGCATCGCTTTATTACTGCTTTTGCTAATCCTCATCTCTTGTCTTCAGGGCATTACCTGAACGTTTTCGCTCACAGCCACTGTGGCTAGTGGTTTTCCAAACTTACTAGCCGCTCAGCAATTTTAGTGGCCATAATTTTCTTTTATATAGTTTAAGTTGTCTATGGTGTGCTGAAGATAGTTGAACTAGATTTAAAACCATTTATATTTGTGACCAGTGTACACACCCACATCATGAACACATAAAATGTGAAAAATTACAAATCATAATCATGATATTTTACTCTGACAAGGTTGTATATGAAGCTCCTTTTATAAAAATATGCAGTCTATTAAGACAAAACAAATAAATAGTTTCTTCTTATTGCACATAATCAACATGGTGCAGGGGTTTAAAAGATTAAAAGAGAAAGATAAACTAAAATAAAAAAAACTTTAGCAAGAGATACATTTTTCATAAATATTTATTAGAAAACGTAGTACTGTAATACGAGTATAAAAAATCCTAAATTTCTGTCTAATCAATTAAAAATTTAAAAACATTGAAAGAATCCATTGTGCTCCCTGAAAACTAGTCTTTAAATGAAGTACTACATTTACACATATAATTATGATGCTGTTAAAGATTGGATGTGGGATGTATACATGTCATGACAGTTGAGGAATTTCATGGGTGTCACGGGGAAGAAAGTAGGTTAGTAACACAGTGGTTTGTGCTTTTGCTGATTGTCTCCATTTGGCAAAGTTTGTATCTTATGAAGTAGTTTTTCATTAGTCGCTCACTAAACAACACTCTGTACTGATCTTCTCACGGTGTGGTTCCCTTTGGTGGAAATGGGATACAAGAAACTTGACTTGACACAGAGAAATATTTGGCCCAAAATATTTGTCAGCTGTGCATTGTATGATTTTGGTGTTGCTTCACATGGAGTTAGGGTGAAGTTGGTCACATAAAAAGTGATGATTAATATCCTGCGGTGGCCAAAGCAACCTGATAAAGCAAAGGAGAGAACGAGCATTTTTGATCATATATCAATCAATGGGATCTAATATTTTTGATCAAACCTGTCAGCTGAGGACACAATTCATGTGTTCCATATATTTGGGTTATTCATAGCTTTAAGGAGTGGGCTAAAACTGCATTGGTAAAATCTAGTGCCAGTGGAGCATGGAGGCTGTAAGGCCCCCCTTAATCTGAGGAGTTCCCACATTGTGAGCTGCTCTCAACACAGCTGGCTCTTTGTGTCTTTTTTTCCCCCGTGGTGGCTTGTGGTTCAGGCCCACTGCATATGCAGGAATAGCACAATTACAGCCATTAACATATTTTTACACAGTTCTATCACTTAGTGCCATCGCACAGACCCCGGCCAGTGCATTGCTGTGTCAGCTAAGTGTGAGTCGTGCGTGGTCATCACTGACTGGCCGACACGTGCGCTTCCTAACAGAGCGTGTCATTCAGGATCCTGTACAGTTGGTGGTCCTCAGAGCAAACAGTGTCGTTGTCATTAAGGGACCCTTTGTAACACTAGCGAACTAGCATTCGCGTTTTCAACACTGTTCACCTTGTGTGCCGTGTGTGTAAAAGGGGGATTATCCTGTTGAAGAATGTCAGCAAATACAAACGCTGTAAACCCAGAAATCCAAACAGGCACTTGCTTTGTTTCGTTCCTGTGTCGTAGAGAAAATGGTCTTTACTTTGACAGCTTTAAGGATATCTTCATATATTCCCAGTTTGCATAATCCTTTTCGAAAAACTGCTACGCAAACAGTTAGTCTGTAAATCTCAGTAGTACCTGTCAGCGAGTGTGAAGAAACTTCACTGGATTATGACAACTGATAAACTCATGAATATGTTTTTGCCTCTGTCCCGATTAGAGTCCTTTTATAATTAAGTACCAAGTGTGATAGGATTAACATACCCAATAGACTGAGGCAACAGCTCTGTTTTACCTAATGTCTTATTTTTCAAAAGTTTCTTGATTCTGAGGTTCTGCCACAAACATATTCTATCAATGAGCTTCTATTTTTTATATTATAAACGAGTGACTGTGAATGGATGACTTGGCTGGTGTTTCTTTATCCACATTACCGCTCAGTCCACATTACCGCTGTACAGTGGCGTTACAGAGCGGTGTATTTTTGGCAGAGAACACTTTAACGTAGCCACTTGCTGATATAATCATTAGTAGCAACTCGAGCTGTCCTCCACCAGGCAAACGACACACAGGATCAGGCTTTCATCAACGCTACCAACGAAACTTTGCAAGGTGGGATCAAAATGAACGATGTCCCTGAGCCACGAATGGGAGGAGAGAATCATGTCTGTGGACTGACATGAAACGTTGTGTTAGTAATTCCAGTTAATCCTTTTACCCTTATATTTCTGTATGTTTATGAGATTCATGCAATCCTGACATCAAGCCTGAACCTTTAACTCACATAGATTTGTCTTTTGGAGTACTTTAAACAGACTTTTTAAAAAACTGAACAAACACTTTGGTTTGGTTGATTTGATGCTGAGAAAAAAAATTAAGCAGCATGATTTAGTGCACATGATACAGCTAAAAATATGATGTACTTGGAGGTTTAGATATGTGACTAACATGCACAACGTTCATTCAAGAATGAACAAGCATAGTTAATAAGGGCATTTATTTCCCTGCATTGTGTGTTGTTATTACAAGAGGAACGAGTCGTCCTCACTGTAGTCATAGGGCATGACAGTTTCTATGGAAGACGAGACCGGGCTCTTTTTGTCTCTGTGTGTGCTTCACATTTTACATTTTAAAATTTACATTTTAAAATAGACTCTCTGCTTGTTGTATATTCATATAAACCTCTAGTGAAAGCAGCTGTAGATTAGTTTAGATATGGGATGAGCCTCTTTTTTCAAGATTTCCCACTAGATTATGGAAACTGGCAGCATGGAATAAACTGAGTTTAACCTCAAATGTCAGGTAATTAGGGCGTGGGCTTGTGTTTGGCCAAAACAGAGAAGAGTCTTCTCCAAAGTGTTGCTCCTGAACAGAAAGCAGACTATTTCTATCAATCTTGTAAATAAATCAAATGTTCTTTACAGAATGTTTGGATGAGTGTGCTGTAATCATTCATGTAGGATATATATGGCCATCTCTTCACCTTTTCTGTTGTAAATCAAGAAAAAAACTGGCTCGGCTGCACAAAGGACTGCAGCTAGGGCCAGAAAGAGTACAAACAGGAGAGGAACATCAGGCGGTTTTGGCCTCCCAGAGTCCAGGATCTGCACCGTGTACCGCAAGAACAACACTAATGATCTTTACTGATTATTACTGGGGTCTTCCTAGGTCTCCTTCAACTTGTATTCAGAAGTGTCATGCTGTACAACTAGACCAGGGGTCAGCAACCTGCGGCTGTGGAGCCGCATGGGGCTCTTCAACCTCCTTGTAGCGGCTCCCTTTGGCCTTGAAAAAAAAAACTAAAACGTGAACATAAATAAAGGCCATTTCTTAATTCATTTTTATTCATGTATTATCATTATTAATTTATTTTGTTGCACAGTTATCTTGAAGTTTGAGTTAATGCCATCTAAGTTTAAAAAAAGCTATTTTTAATTTATAATTTGTCAACGAAAATATACGCCACATCGTCACCAGCCTTTGCCTTCACCTGCTGGCGGCTTTTGGAGTGTGCAAACCCTGCAATAGCGAACTTCAGACACAGAAGTCAAGTTTAAACGGTATGAACAATAGCATTTAATAAGCTATTATTTTTTCGAAAACACAACATTCATTTCAGACTCCGAGCTGATGTAGGTCTTGGTGTGTTCAGGGGCTTCAGTTGTTGCTGTTAAAAATTTAGCTGTTAAGCTACAGCTAAATTTTTAGTTTAAGTGGGATAGTTTTTATTTTGCTTTTACACAAATATAGGAAGGACTTAAATATGCTTCAGTTCACAGGCTAATGTATTTCAATGTAGACCCACAAAGGCACACTGAACTTCTGTTGTTGTATTCAGTGGTTGTAACAGGTAAAAAAGAAAAGAAAACTTTTAAAAGTTTACAAGCTCCTATTTTTGTGGCGACAATGCGCTGCCTCGGAAACGGTTCAATTATATCAGCAGCTCTTAGCCTTTATGCTCTTCTTTTTCTTGTCGTCAGTTTTCATATAAATTGTCTGCACTTATATAACGCTTTTCTACCTGTTGGTACTCAAAGCGCTTTACACTGCTTCTTATCTACCCATTCACACTCTCAATCACACACACATTCATACACTGATGGGGGAGCTGCTATGCAGCTGGCCAATGCTCACCGGGAGCAACTAAGTGGGGTTCAGTGTGTTGCTCAAGGACACTTCGACATGTGACCAGAGGAGCCGTACCATTATACACCATGTATGCATGTAGCACGAATATATACAGTGATGCACCAAAAAACTTTATTTATGTTCACTCTGATAACGGATACATTATTATATGTGTGTACTTCTCAGGTGTTCCTGGGGCCAAACGGTGAAGTAGAGGAGTACTCCGTCATCTCTATTCAGCAGAATGCAGCCATCGGCTTGGACCTTCTCCTAGACCAGAAGGAGGAAAATCTCTTCATCATGACCCACAACATGGTATATTATATCGATTCATGGATCTAACAGGCCTCCATTTCTGATTTCTGAATGGTAGTGCCTGAGAAATCATTTTCACTCTGTTGTTTTTGCCCTAATTCTCCCTCTTCCACTGAGCCGGTCTGTAGCTGGGATTATTCTAATGACTACACTTTCATTTTGCATTGTTCCCCTGGGGAAAGTGGGCCATCTATTCTTTTAAATCAGATTTCGGGAGCTTAGCGTGGATGGTTTGCCCAACTCAACACGCCTGTGTTGTCCTGTTTCCAGCTACAGAAGAGGCCGGTGGCTGAATGCCAGCAGCACACAGACTGCCACACCTGCCTGCTGGCCCATGACCCGTACTGTGGCTGGTGTGTCCTGGAGGGACGGTGAGACAATCCAAACCCACAGTAGAGTCAGCCATCACATTACCAGATGGATTAATCTGTGATTGTTTATCAACATAATCTATGAACATTGGCTGGTTAAAGCAGTTTTCTGTAATAAACCAACATTTTCTTATTTGAATATAACCTTTGTTAAATTGAAAAGAATAAAATATAATGACTACGAATAATTTTTGCATTTACTATTACAAGAAGTTAAAAAAACGTACTTATGTCACTTTCTCATCTTCTTTGCTAATAACATAATTTAAAATATTAAGTAAACAATAAACCATATTGTTGCAGGCAGTGTTCAAATTAAAGTATTGAGACTATTTAAAGTTTGAACTGTGACAGAGCAACAAAGCTCCTAAACACGTGGTGGAAAAATTAAACCACCAAATGACTTTGGACAGCAGTCAAAGACAGTCAACCACGCAGGCTGATAATATGATTATAATGTTTATTCTGATGGTCCAGCACATTATGGGAACCTCTAATAAGTCCAGTGTACAGAGTTGGTGTCTCTATGAGGAACGTGTAAAATTCAGATTAAAGTCCTCACACTTTGTTTTCTTTGTTGCAGAATTTAGTGCACGTCAGTGTTTTTGTAGGAGTTCTACAACGCAAAAGCATTTCTGTAGCATGTCAAGAGCCGTCGTATCGCTGGTGAATGTGTGCCAACTTGTACTGAAATCTCAGCGGGTGTAGTTAGTTTTTGAAGTCAGTTTTCAGGAGTGTTGAGTCTGATGAAAGAAACGTACAACTCCATCCCATCTGTGTCTCCTCCGCGTCCCCTCTGCTCTGCCTCACCTCCTGGCCCCTCATCTTCTTCTTGCTTGGATCTTTTCCTCCCCTCTGTCCTTGTTTACTCCGTTTTATCATGTTCCTCCACATTTTCAACTTTTATAACAATCTCCTTCCTAATTGGTTTTTCTGTTTGCGTACTCGGCTGCATATTTTTTTCCCAAATTGGTTTTACACTCTCTTGTAGTAACCATTATATTTCTAATTCCATCTGGTATGGAAAATATACTTGATGTCACTCTCAGTATGATGTGTGGGTTTGCAGTATGTACTTAGGAGCATTTTCACGGCTTAATGTAAGAGTGTGACATGGTTCGACATTGAGGCCTTTCCCTGCAGGTGCGTGTTGCAATCGGAGTGTTCTCGAGGGAACCAGCCAGGCCAGTGGCTTTGGAGCTTTGACATGGAGCAGCAGTGTCTGACCATTCAGGATCTCAGCCCGTCCAATGTCAGCAGGATGGAGAGCAGGCTGGTATGTCTGCAGCACTGGTACATAAACAAGTCCTAGCAGAGACTTTAACGGAGGTTGAGAAACTTTGTTTACAACAAATATCACTTTGCTTTCTGGTAACCGCAATCAAAGATAAAACCCTGCACTTTGAGCATGTCTACGTTTTTCTTATCAATGTCTTGCTTTGTCGAGTACAGTACGTCCATGATCATATTCTGCCTCTACATGTCCTCACGTACTAAAACACGTAAAACACAAAGCCCACGTATCACCATGCCACAGTTGATCCCAGAATCCTTTATAAACTGAGCTGGCTGATTTAGTGTTCTCTGGCTGGGGATATCGTGTGTGTGTGTGTGTGTGTGTGTGTGCATCTGTGTGTGTGTGTTAGTTAAGTGTTGAGGAATTTAGAGAAGACAGTCATCAGAACCTTGTTGTGGTGTATTAGTGAAGTACATTATCAGTCATCTAGATGAAAGATGGTGCCTGTGGGTAGCAGAAGAGACTCAATATACAAAGACTGTATTTCATCATAAGAGAGGATGATTCCAAAGCGTGTTGTCTTACATCTTTTCTAAAAACAGAAATTCTGTCACCACTAATACAATGTTCAGGTTTAGATTCAATGCCCAGCGACATCACAGAGCAGGACATTAGCATGAGCTGTGCCTGATTCAGAAAAGGGAGCTTACAGAAACACGAACTTGAAACTGCAAAAACTCCAACAAATACTGTACATCCTGTTTGATTAATGAGATCTTATGAAGACAGGGCACAAACCTCACAGAAAAGAGAAACACTGGTGGAGCCAAATAACTGAAGGAGTTTCTCTGCATGATTAATGGTCCGGCAGCAGGGGATCAAGGAAATCGGGTTTTCAAACCCACGCTGACATTGAGCAGATCAGATTTGTGTGCTGCAGACAGACAGTTTAATCACTTAGTGTCATTATGACCGTTGCTGTCCTCTCCAGCACACAGGTGTGGACTTTTTTGTCCTCCAACTCTGGGAGCCGTGTCTAATGTTTGTCCAGTCACGATCTGGTCTGAAGCTGGGTGATTGTTGTCACACTGACATGTCTTTTAGCACTTGTTTCAGTCTAATCTACTCACATTTAACCGTACGTGTACATTAGCACCAGTGGTAATATCTTCTTTTCCTCAGGTGTCTTTGTCAGTCCTGGGTCTTCCAGTGTTAGAAAAAGATGAGTCTTATTCCTGCCACTTCCATCACAGCCACAGTCCTGCCACTCGTACTGACACTGGGGTAACCTGCCTCTCACCAGATACCAGCAAGATACCTACGGTGCCTCCTGGACAGGGTGAGTGAGCATCAAACCTGATGAAGCAGCTGTTTAATTCCTCGTTTGGTTTTGTGACCAGCTGATTTGTCAGCATCCTTTATTGAGATTAAACTTGTTGCATGCGTATATCTGCATACAAACACATAGCTCGCATGTACGGCAGTTCAGTCCCCGTGTTTGTGGATCTGGGCTAACCCCATCCATTTGTTCAACAAGTTTACTCAGCGGGGAGTAATCTCTCATTTAAAGCATACAACGGGCCACAAATCTGTTCATCTTGTGACTATGTGCTTCCATATGAACTTTGGTTTGGTGAGAGCAGCCCGTTTGTTATAGTAAATCAATGACAAAAGAAGATTAGGGGGGCTTGTAAATAAAAATTGAAGCCTCTAGAGAGGTCAGACTCACACAATTTTAATCTGTTTCTGTTTCTCTTTCCCTCACACACACACACACACACACACACACGCGCGCACACACACACACACACACACACACACACACACACACACACACACACACACACACACACACACACACACACAAGCACATGCTGGTTTTCATGCCAGCATTCCTAATACTTTTGGTTCTCAGGGTACAGGGCTCATGCAGAATCCTTCCGGGGTTTACTGAGATATGGACAAACAAGCTCTATTTAAGGATCGAGCTTTGGCTTATCTTTATTTAAAACGTGTTTGCGCAAGTGCTAACTTAATAAAAGACCAAGCTTGAAGGCATGTAGGGGCATCTGTTGTGGAGCAGATTCCCGCCTGATTACTTGAGATACAACATATCCTGCCTGTTTTAATTTTGGGTTCTCTGCACCCTGAACCATTCTTTTCTGCCATTAAATGTTATGTCAACGGTTTTAAATAAGTTTTAAATAAGTACCTGTCACCCAATCAAATTAATATGTGAATTAATGGTGTGACCATAACCCCAATTAGCAAAGACTCCTGCAATTTAAATTCAGCAGCTTAGTGCTGGCACAGTGATCCAGACATTATGGGCAAATAAAGTTCAGACAGATAGACGAAAAACACTTTTATCCATGTGTGTGCTGCTGGCTTGTTTTGCCTGCAGGTCTTTCAGGTTTGTGCAGTGTGTGTGTGGGTGGGTGTGTGCGTGTGCTACCTTTTTTTTGAGCGATGAAGCTTAATAAATGGGCCTGTGTGTACATGTCTGTGTTCTCATGGTTTCATAGAAGCCCAGTTTTGTGTTCCTAAGCATAACCTCAGGCTTACCCTCTGAATTCATGAGCAATAATGGATGTGTTTTTAGTCTCCTCTACTAGTAATTGTATTTCATCACCTAGACTTACTTACATGACAATATTGGGCCATTTATTGTTGGTCAAATGTGTTGGAAGTTATAGCTAATGTTGTTTATAACCTATTTTCAGATTTGTGAAAATTATTTACAAAAAGCAAAATCATTAACTTTTCAACTCATTTTTGTTGTTGGGAAGATACACTTTATATGATTCCAGTTGATGGTGGCTTGGTAAACTTTATTTGAACTAGACTTACAGTCCTTTTAGAGGTAAATCAATCACTGTACACACACTGTTTAAAAGGTGTAACACACCGGGTTATTATTAGATATTTAGCTCTGATAAGGTTGTGTAGAAAGCTTCTTTTCTGGGATGTGTTTCAGGGATGTAGAAGATTGATTAAAAAGATATAAACTAAACTTAAAATTTTGTAGTAAATACAGTACAAAGGTATTAAATAAAAGAATCTTAAATAAAAGAGAAAAGAAGAAAATGTTTGTCTAAACAACTGAAAGCGAGGGGTAGAGTAAATGTTCTGACACGTGTGTGTGTGTGTGTGTGTGTGTGTGTGTGTGTGTGTGTGTGTGTGTGTGTGCATTTACCTTTTAAATGTTGTTATGCTGCAGCCGAATACTATAATTGTTTAAATGTATGTTTTTCTCATTATCTGCACTCTGTCCCCCATACTGACAGTGAAGGGAAGTTACTTTTAGAAATGTATTAAAAAGGAAAACCTGAAATATTACAATGGTGCAAATATTCAGACCCTTTGTAACAGCACTGTTAATTTAAATAGGTGCCTCCCATTCTTAATAATTGAGTGTTTCTACACCTTGACTGGAGTCCAGCTGTGGTAAATAAAACTTACTGGACGAAATTTGGAAAGGCCCACACCCGTCTGTGGGGGCCTCACAGCCTCTTCTCTCTGAAAAACACAGGAAAGCCAGTTACTGTTGTTTCAGATGACTTTTGAGTAGACTGCAGGTAAAATCAAAAAATACTTAATGAGCCAATGTGACCGATGGAGACAAGATAAGAGAAAGAGTTATCGTCCTCACTGTGCGCTGTCAGTGTGCGGTAGACGTTACAGACCGACTTCATGTATCCTCGTACTCGCACACACAGCGCTGTATTTAGCACGCGTGTGCACGCCATGTGGTCCAGCCACCTCACCTCACTGTAATCCCGATCACCAAGCTGCTTGTGATTCTTCACCTGTCGTGTTGTAGTGACGCCACCCGGCAGTTGTTTTTGTCAACACTTAAGATAAGATAAGACTTTATTAATCCCACAGTGGGGAAATTCTTGTGTTTTAGTAGCCGTAGACAAAGAACACAGAATCTGCACAGAACAATGTACATTTTTAGTTTAACTAAAAAGGCATTTAAAAAATTAAGCATAATCTGAAATATATACATATTAACATTGGAAAATGTAACAGATGAGTATTGCACATCTGGTTTATTGCACAAAAAGTAAAAATATATTAAGTAAAATTGCACATTGTGTGCCACTGCAGTGAAACGTGATTCGCACCTCTTCCTCATGCTGTCTTCTGTGTTTTGTTTTTCTTTAGATTTTGTCACGGTAACCTTGTCTCTTCATTTTGGCGAAGTCGCCGTCACAGCGAGGGATTTCACCTTTTACGACTGCACGGCTGTAAAGCAGCTCTCTGGCAGCATGCCGTGAGTTACTGCTGATAATCAGTTCATCCTCTGGAGCAGTTCTGCCCATTTCTAATCTGCACATCTTATTCTCTGTCTAAGATTTTCTTTTTCCACTCTGTCTTATGACTGTTTTTACATTTCCTCTTACTCACTCCCCTACTTCTAATACCTTTCAGCCAGTCGAAAGTTTTAATTTCTATTTACCTCAGCTTATGTAACAACAAGGTACTTGTGTGCAGGCTGTATTATACAGTATGCTCATCATATGGTTTAACTGTGCTCCTTTAGCCCTTGTTCAACCTCCAAAAAACCTGATTGATCAGAACATGTAAGATGGCATTTTAGCCTCATTGAAGAACATATTCATTTTTATAAATCTCAGAGCTGGATTCATTAAACTCTGGCAAACCGCCAACTTGGCAAACATGTAAATCACTTGTTTCAGCCTGGCGAACACCATCTGTTTATGAAGAGGTGTGTATTTGTGAAATCTGATGATTAGCATAGTCAACATCCCCAAAATCTTTGTAGATGCTACCACCTCTGTTTGTGAGTCGATTTCTAGTTGTTAGTCTAAGACATGTTTTCAGAGAGTTAAAGGTTCTGCTGCGAGAAATTAGCAGACAAAATATAACATGTTTACAGTGTGGTGTGTTGTATTAGAGGACCAGAAATAACTTAAAAGTATTAAGACAGCTGTCAGTGACAGAGCTGTACTATGTCAGACGTTTAAAGAAACGTTAGATATCAGATCAGATGACAGGCATATTTTCAAAAAGCCGTGTTTGGATGTTAGACAGAAAAAAGTGTATTGTAAAAAGTGTTGTAATACTGTGTCATCCGGTGTACAGCTCAGTGTCAGAATATCGCTAGCATCCAGTTTATAGCTTGGTGTGTCTAAATGCCATTAAAATTCAAAAAATCTTGGAAGCCAGTCATAATAAAGATAATGTAGTGAGTCTGTGTCATAGTAGAACAGGTGTGAACTACTGAAATACTGTTGATTGTGTGATGAAAGATCTTTGGGTAAAAATCCCAACATAACACTAGGCTTAACTTCAGACATGTATTCAATTATATATTTCTGTTAATGTTTTTAATTATGCTTTTAGCCTGCTGTTGGCACATATTAAATCATATGTTGCAGATCATTAATCATTAAAGATGAGAATACTGGTAGCTTTCACAATAAAACTGCATCGGCCAGTGCACCTCATCACATTCCCGTCGATTCTCTAAAGTATTTTATGTTCCCATTGAGCCGCGTCAGCTGGTGTTGAGGTCAGTTAAGGAAACTTCTTCAGAAACAGAAACTGTCCGTCCTCATCTCTTTCATTGCCTGTGTGGAAACACATACCGCTCTTGCTTTCAGTGTCGTGGCCATTTTCTTTCCACCGCTCTTATCAGGAACCGAGGTAATTAAATTTTGAGCTGTGACGTTTTCTACTACTGGAGCAGACTGGCAACAAACTGGATTACCCAGTGTGCTCCAAGCTGCATCTTTCTCTAGACTCTCCTCCTCCTCCTCTGTGTGTAACTGCTGTATTCCAAAGTCATTCTATTCGACCTTTCCACTTCTCTCATCCTAGCTCCTGACTCTGGCTCTTTGTCTCTCCTCACCCTTTTTGCAAGTCCCTCCACACGGGCTCTTATTGTTTTGTCTCTCATCTGTATGTGTTGCTACTTCTCTCCGCAGTTGCCGTGGTTGCGTTTTAAGCCAGTGGGGCTGTAACTGGTGCGTTCACCAGCACTCGTGCACCCACAAGCCCACCTGTGAGGAAGGGGTGATCATCTACAACCAACACGTAAGTCACAGCAGATGACACGGCTGCAGGAAAAAGCTCTAACTGAGATGTTACATACAAAGACTTAATTTTGATTGATTAAACACAAGCCAAAGGAGTGAATGTTTTTTCCTAAAGGTGCCCTACATTTGTCGTCTGTAATTACATCTGTGTTCAAATGAAAAGTTTTTTGATTTTTTTAAAGGATTTAAAGCTGTAATGCTCAAAATAAAATACTCAGCACGGTTCAGTACAACAATTCCAAGAATTCCCGGGGCAGCAAACACTGCTTAAACAAATGGTTAAGGATTTTTGAAGCTGGTTCTAAAACAACATTACATGTTTAAATGTACATTTAGTCCCCATTTACCTCCAGTGTAGCAAATCTCAGCATGATGAAGACACAGTGTCACTTGTATTGGTAAATTGTAAATGCCCATTTACAATGTAGCTTCTCATTCAGCCATTCTCACACACACACACACACACACACACACACACACACACCAATGGCGGTGGTTGCCATGCAGGGTGGTCACCTGACCCACCGGGAGCAACTTGGGCTTCAGTGTCTTGCCCAAGGACGGGGAGGGACCGGGGACCGAGCCACTCACCCTGTGGTCCGTAGACGACTGAGCTACAGCTATATTGTGTTGCATGTGTGTTGGCTATTACTAGTCAAAGTAATGGCGGGTAAGAGCAGCCAACAGTGGCAAAAGAGCGTTGATGTTACCTCAGTCGTATGTCAGTGTTACCTTCTCTCTCAAAGTCACAGTGGTTAGCCGCCTACATTGTTTGAGGTGTTCACGGACAGTGCACTGAGTGTGTCATCCCACGTTCTGAAAGCTTTCTAAAAACCAGTATGCGTTTGCTTTGGATGATGATGAGGTGATCAACTTTTTTCAACTTTTGTTGACGTTACACATATAGCCCCAGTAACTGTGGATCAGCATTTCTGGTGTGCGTTCATGTAGACAGAAAAATTATTACAGTGGTGAGTCATTCAGTTCACTGAAAAGAATTTACCTTTCAGCCATATTGTCCAGCCTTAACAGTAAGTCTACATTACTTTTAACGAAACCATTGCTTTACATTTCATAAACAATAATAACATCAGCTTATGTTTTCAACGCCACCTTTCAGTTCAGTTATTGGTTAGGTTGATTCCATATTTGTTTGTCCATTACTTTTTTTTTTTCGGTCTCACCCTCTCCTCATGTGTTCCCACCCGTACCCGTTCCCCAGTTTAAACTCCCCACCTCAGCTCCTCCCACAAGCAAACCTCTTAAAGTCATCACCACACCCAGCACCACCACAGCTGCCCAAATGACCATCACCACGGCAACTACTACGACCACAACACCTACAGCTGTAACAGCAACGTCTGCAGCCCCCGTTACTGTAGCAACCACTGAGGAGCTGCCTACCACTCCAGTGCCCACTACTCTGCCTGCAACTACCACTAGCCCTGAGCTGATCACTACAGCCACCACCCTGCCACCTCAGCCCGCGAGCACTCTTACAATCGAGGCAGCAGCAACAGCCACACCTCCACCCCCAGGGGTCACCACGAGCATAGAAGAAGAGACTGATGCAGAAGAGCTTGTCGTTATCACCCAGAGGGACACCGAAGCCGCTGCAATTACCTCCAGTGCCATTGTGGCAGCAGCAGAATTGGTTCCTGTTACCCAGGCTGATGGCCTGAACCCTGGGATGCCTTTATTGATCCCGGACTCCTCTCAGACAGACGAACATTCCCCTGGTGACACGGTGGGTGCTGAAGGAACACCTGGGGAGGCTGAGCCCGCCATTCCACCCTCGTCTGACTTTCCACTGCCCACAACTTTCCCTATGGGCAAACTGGCTGACTATGAACCATCCATCTACCTGGAGCTGACCCAGACACCTGTCCTGATGACCACACAAGACACTCAGACTGAGCCGGGAAGCCCTTCCATCAATCCCAACGTGCTACTTGGGGCAAAGGAACAAGTGGATGTCCACACGGAGGGTGCTGGTCCGTCAGAAAATGACACTGCCATATTTTCAGCTGCCACTGTATTATCGGGTGATGGTGAGGTTGACCCCCCATCCTATCCCCGCCTGCTGGATACCGACTCAGAACTTGACTACCAGTACGATCCAGCTGATGCTTTCCTTCCGGTGAGTTCACCCGTCTCCCTCTGCCTCCTTCTTTTTCTTCTGCTTCTTCTTTCCAAAGCTTCAGCAGCCTCCCACCGTCCCCAGCTCCTGACTGAACTGTTTGCTCCTGGTTTCCTGGTTTGCCCCTGTTGCCCTGCTTTTCATCTTCCGTTTGACCTGTGTTCCTTTTGTTGTTTTGCTTTATGAACTGACCATCACTATAAAGGGCAGTTGTGTTTTTGTGTGTGTGTTGATGAATTGCAAAATAGGACGCTTAATTAAAAAAACATTGAAGAACTTGAATCAAACAGTTAAATAAGCAGGTGTCAAAAGCCCTTGTTTAATGGGCTGGCCTCTTACATGTGTCAGTACTGTGGTAAGCAGAATGGATGTGTGTTTAAAGGTCCTATATAAGATTAGTCTGTTCAGCACCCAGTTGCCTTCCTGGGTCATCGGGAAATATTGTCTGCATGTGTGTGCATGCAGATGTGACCGGAAGGATCAGAAGAGCGGATTGTACGTTCATTTTTTATGTGTATATTTTGAAACCCAGGGAGACGAGGGCTCCTATGTCAGCTGGGGGGCTTCAGCTTGTCCCTGTGTGGAAAAGGTGCAGGGTTCATCACTGCTCCCTGTTGGAGTCAACAGAAAGATCACCTTACTGGCCCGCAACCTGCACCTTTATGAGGTACAACACACTAACGACTTCATTTCACTTTCTTTGTGGCTGGTCGGTGAGCTCTCTGTCAACAACACTGTGTTCTCAGGACAAGGAGCTGGACTACGAATGTGTGTTGGTCATCGAGGGCCACACAGTGGTGGTGGAGGCCTATGTGGAAAGCGATGACATGAATCCATCAAATTTTGACATCACCTGCCAACTATACCAGGTCTGATAATACATCACCTCATTGTGCAGCTGTGTAACAAATCACTATCGGGGGTTTTTCTCTAAATAAAACGGCTCCTGTGTGTTTAGTACACGTATTCAGCTTCAGTGGACGAATACAATGCCATGGTGTATGTGAAGAGGAGGGACACCTTCCATGTGGACAGCCCCACTGATCTTTATGGTAAAACGCTTTCTTCAGATTTTATTGTATTATTCTGCTTGGTTGTGCTCTCAATAAGCTAATGCCCTCAGCTTTGTCTTCTGACATTCATCCACTACCCTTCTCTGTCCGTCATATCCCTCAGTGACTCTATACAACTGCTCCGTGGGCCGATCTGACTGCAGTCGCTGTCATACAGCTGACCAGAAGTACGGCTGTGTGTGGTGTGGCAGTGCTCGGGCCAGCTGCTTGTATTCCGACTCGTGCAGCGCACATGTGCAGCACACGTGCCCTGCCCCTGTCATCAACACAGTGAGGACTGACCTTTGACTTCTTACGTACCACTTTATTTTCACCTGTTTGGGAAGCATGTAATACAACACTGAACATGCTTATGTCCTTGATTTGTCTGGATATTTCTTTACCAAAAGATTTTCAGTGTAATAAAGAGTGTAATAAATTGGCTCATAGTAAAAGACACCAAACATCACTGAAGTTTCTTTTCAGCTAAGGAATTTATTTCCCTCAGATCGAGCCGCTCTCAGGTTTGTTGGAAGGAGGCACCATGGTGACCATCTCAGGCTCCAACCTGGGCCAGAAAGCTGAAGACATCCTGGACTCTGTGATAGTGGCTGAAGTGCCCTGCACAGTTATTCCCAGCTTGTACGAGGTCTCCTCCAGGTACTCGTCTGCTGCTGAATGTCTTAGAACATATTATTAGAATGCTTTGTTTGGTTTTATTCTAGAATAAATCTGGTTTTCCCTACTCATAGAGCTAAACTCTGCATGGCCAGTGTATGCCTGTTGAAAAATGTGTGTGATGTCTTTTTTCCAGGATTGTGTGCAGGACCAAAGCCAGTAGAGAAGAGAAGGTGGGCCCTATGTCTGTTAAAGTGAGCGGAGGAGAGTTTGGCCTGTCCAGCCAGACATTTAGCTACCAGGTACATAGGATTCATTCACAGGACATTACTCCATCCGTGAAAACTGGGATGCTGCAGCATTAAATGTGGTGGTTAGGGCACAAACTGGACAGATCTGAGAGATATATAGTTTTAACAAAAATAAAAGCTTATGAAAAGTTGGGAATGTTGACATTAGCAGGTGAACCAGCGCTTGGAGTCCAAGGAGTTTAAATATGGATCATCAGAAAGAAGTGGCCCCACTTTTCTGGCTACTCAGTTTGGCCTGATGGGCAACTCAATGAAGTGTCTTGGTGATTTCTAACTTCTTCAGTTCACAGTTATTGAAGGACATTGTGCTCCTGGGAACACACAGAGCTTTAGAAACTGCTTTTATACCCATCCATACTTCACCATAAAATTTCTTGCTTCTTGAACTGACATGCGGTATTTACAATCAGTTAATTTGCCCAGAGTCACTTTCTAGACTATCACTAACTAAAGAAAATAAATTAATCAGGATTCACCTGGCCAATAAAGAGTCTGAATAGTTTTGTAAAGGCAAGATTGTAGCTCCTTATTTTAAACATTTCTTCGGCAGAGGTCACGTAAACTTACAATCAGTGACCAGTGGGGGATTTCTGTGTGGAGCTGGCATGACTCTAAATTGCCTCTAGGTGTGAATGTCTGAAGCTTCACACTAGCTTTAATGTTTTCTCCTCGACTTAGATTTGTAGCTTGCCCTGTACCTTACTTAGAAGTTGCTTTGGATCAAAACATCTGCCAAATGACTGAATCAATCATCTGTCTGTGTATGTCTCACTGCGTCTGGAAGACTGGTAAGTTTTCCCCGGTCTACCCAATGCTTTCCCTCTCTTCCTAACAGGAAAAGTGGTGAATGGCTCTTTGTCATAGCAGTTTTTTATTATTTAAAATAAATTTACAACACAGTAAAGTAAAAAAAATGTGCAACAAGGGAAGAGGTTTGAATAGTTTCCTAAGAAAGTGCACAAGAGCATATTAACACAAGCACCTCCTCCTGATACAAGCGCACCTTAGCAAAAAGACACACATCACAAATGGCAGCTGGGTCTTGGGGATAGGTGAAGACACATTGCTCTCTGATGGACAGACTACTCAGTTAGGCTCTAGTGAAAAGCCGGTTTTCAGGCCTAGACAGATACTGGTATTAAAGTATTTGTGTGATTAATGCTCAAAATTTGTAATTTCTTCTTCTCTACCATTACTCCTACTCCTATTACCTTGGTCCCTCCAGGACCCATTTGTGATGGGGGTGTCACCTGACAGAGGACCCATGGCTGGAGGAACATTGTTGACCATCACTGGCCGAAACCTGCTGACAGGCCGCCCCTCTGACCTCAGCATTACTGTGGGAGGAGTGCCATGTGACATGTGAGACGCACATGTGCACACACACAACCGCATTTCTAATTGGATGAATAATGACCTATTTAATATGGTTTGAAGTTAGATCCAACACCTTGTTTCTTTCTGTCAGCAGGGGAGAAAGAGAAAAGACAGTTTCTCCAGTGCCGTTTATGAATCCCTCTCTTGTTTGTTTCTTCTTCCTTAGCATATCAGACGTGCAGAGATCCAGTGTTCAGTGTGTGACAGGCAGCAGTAATAAGACAGGGGATCAGCAGGTCACCCTGCACTATGGCAGCAGCCAGCGTCACCTCTATGCTTCACCCTATCGTTACACCCCAAATCCCAACATCACCTACGCCAAGCCAGCCAAGAGCTTTGTAAGGTGAGTCTGACCTTCGGTCCTGGAGTTTCTCCATTCGAGAGAGTGTTGAGTATCATAAAAGACGGCACTGTGAATCCTAAGACCAGCTTTTCTGCCTAGTGGTGGTCGACTCATCTATGTGTTGGGCCACAACCTGGACGTGGTGCAGGAGCCCCGTATGGTGGTGACAGTCTCTCCATTGGAGTCAGTCACTCAGAGCAAAAGGAGGCGGCGGAAGAAGAGGAGCCCGGTGCAGAGAGAGGACAGAAAGAGGACACAGAAAAGGACGGTCAGGATGATTCCTGACCCGGTCTATCATGGAGACCCGTACTGCTCCGTCAAGCAGGTGTGCTTGTGTGTTGAGCAGAATCTCATCTGATTTAAAAAAAAAAAAAAAAAAAAAAAAAAGATCAATACCAAACAATCATTTGATTAACATCTCTTCTGCCCCCTTACTGTCTCATCAGTTTGTGGAGCGCTGCGAAGTCAACTCCTCCTCTTTAATCCTGTGCCGCTCTCCAATGGTGGACTCATCTGTCTTGGGTTCAAAAATCTTAGTAGAATTTCTGTTGGACAACCTGCGTTTTGACTTCAGTGTTTTGAACCCCCAGCCCTTTAGCTATGAGCCCAACCCAGTCCTGCGCCGCTTGAACCAGCAAGACCCTTTGAAGGCCTACCGCTACAATCCAGGCAGCTTTATCCAGCTCGAGGTCAGAGGAGAGGGCAGGGAGAGACCGAGCCATAGTTAGGCATCACTTTTAAATGGATTTTAATAAATATATTCTGTGTTCAAGCATTTAATTACAAAAGAAGTGCTTGTTCTCAAATGGTCTTCTAAATCTAACACAAATGAAAAATGATTTTTAACATCAATTTTGTTATTGCACACTCAGAACGAAAAGGAAATCGAAGTCTGAACTGGAATCTCGTACCCTTCATTGTGTTCTCAGGGGGAAAACCTGGACTCGGCTATCACTAAGGACGAAGTAGTGGTGATGATCGGTGAGGGTGTGTGTGCTGTGAAGACTCTGACTAAAAACCATCTGTACTGTGAGCCACCACCTCAGCAGCCTGTGCCCAATGGCAAGAAATGGGAGGGCGCCGACCATCTCCCTGAGTTTACCGTGAGTTCATCCTGTAACCGTGCGGGGCAGGAGACTGTGTGAACACCTAACAGTTTCCCTGTTTTTCATGGTTTTAAGGGCTGTGTGTCGCATGTATTTCAGGTCCAAGTGGGCAACCTGAACTTTTCTCTGGGTAAGGTTCAGTATGACAACCTCAGCCTGTCCACCTTCCCTCTGGAGGCTCAAATTGGGGTCGGAGTTGGGGCCTCCATCGTGGCCCTCATCGTTCTCATCATTGTGCTCATCTATAGGTCCGTGGACTTTCTGTGTTTGTGTTTGCACATAGAGAATGAGCACAGAATCTAAACCAATGTGTGCAGTTTGTACCTTTTTTCATAGGACCCTGTTCCAAACTTATTTTAATGTGGACAAGTGATGTTGTAGTCTCCTGTGACACAGCCTTGCTAAGGAGCAAAGCGCTTAGACATAATCACTAACCAATCAGAGAATTTCAGGGATTTCTGCTGAATTAGTTTTGCAGCTATGCATTTATTGTGATTGCTAATGATCAATACCTACAGAGCAGGGAGAGGGAGAACTGGGTCGAGCAAAGTGGGCACATTGTCACACATATATGTGTTTCAAGTAATTAGCTATCAATTTATCAGACACTATAGACGTAGCCAAAACAGGTTCATCATGAGGACAGGTTTTACAGAGGTACCCTGATCTATGCTGGTCACATTGGATTCCTTCTAATCCAGTGTGAAGCTGGTATTACCCGTCCTCTTTTGTCTGTCTGACCCGCTGTCCCTCTCTGTGCTGCTGTCTTTTAGGAGAAAGAGTAAACAGGCCCTGCGGGATTACAAGAAGGTCCAAATCCAACTAGAGAACTTGGAGACCAGCGTGAGAGACCGCTGCAAGAAAGAGTTCACAGGTAACAAGAGTGTGAGGAGAGCAGAGATGGAGGAACGAGAACATTTATTTGAGTTTGTGGAAGCCAACGGATCCACTTTGTTTTCTCACTGGTGTTAAGAAATTATCCCGGATCAAATGTTCCTAACATTCCACATGGCTACTGGAGAGGAGTTTAATTTTAGTCTTCCAGCACTGGCCAGCATCAATATTGACCAACTCATTCCTCCCAGTCCAGTTCCCAGCATGCACTTTAAATGTATTCTACAGTACAAGCTAAAGGAATGAAATGGAGCCACACCTTTTGACCTTTAACTCTGCCTCAACCCCCCTGACACAGACCTGATGACAGAGATGATGGACATGTCCAGTGACCTGGTGGGCTCGGGGATCCCTTTCCTTGACTACCGAATGTACGCGGAGCGCATTTTCTTTCCGGGCCACAGAGAGTCTCCACTGAGGCGAGACCTGGACGTTCAGGAGTGTCGGCGTCAGACAGTGGAGCAGGGTCTGGTGCAGCTGTCGAACCTGCTCAACAGCAAACTCTTCCTCACTAAGGTAGTCGCCACCATAGGTATTTGTCAAGGCAGGCTTGGTGGAGACGGTCTGAGTAAACGTTAACTTGCCTTTTCTCCTCCCCTGTAGTTCATCCACACCCTGGAGAGCCAGCGGACCTTCTCTCCCAGAGACCGGGCATATGTGGCCTCTCTGCTGACTGTGGCACTCCACGGCAAACTGGAGTATTTCACCGACATTCTCAAAACTCTCCTTAACGACCTGGTAGAGCAGTACGTGGCCAAGAACCCCAAACTGATGCTGCGACGGTGAGTAGTGGGGGGCGAGTAAAAGTCTGGATTTGTTGGAACTTTTGCTTTTACTGTTGCTTATTGCTGCACATTAACTGTTGTTTTTTTTTTGCTCTGCTTTTTTTTTTGTTGTTGTTTCTCTGTAGAACAGAGACTGTGGTGGAGAAGTTGCTGACCAATTGGATGTCCATCTGCCTGTACACGTTCCTCAGGGTCAGTTAACACACAAGATTTCATATTTCTGATATGACTATACAATAAAATTGTTCTGTTAAAAATAGTGAGACCAGCCGAAAGTGTCACAGTGGTATTTAATAAGTAACATTTGAAAAGGCTGAATTTGAATAGAAGGTTGCCACGAAAAAATGTACATTGTGCAAGTCAATGAGACTCATATTTTCCTTCTTCTAAAAATAATAATTTTCCTGCACCAGTTTACTACAATAGGTTTCATTCCCTTCAGACATATAAGCACTGACGTATTTATGAAGAACATCAGTGTTCAAGCTATGAAACAACATATGGAATTATGCACAGATGTGTCTTGTCAACAGTTAAATAAGAAGATGCGACCGTGTGTGGTGCCGTGTGTGGTGCCGAGGTAGTGTTAACACACATCACTGTTCGCCTGCTGTAGTAACAAATGACTGGTGAAGAACTGAAAACACCAGTCCATCCTAACTTGAGGACATAAACGTCAATGAATCTGGACACTGATGAAACAGTCTCTCATGAGGACCAGGTCAGAGTTACACATGCTGCAGAGAGTAGTTTACTAAGCGGCGTTGCTGCCACAGCTTCTGCAGCAACCCACTGCAGCACACATTACTGTGTGAAACACTTGAACTACAGGCAGCCAACTGGACTGTTTCCTTATTTACAGATGAAGTCAACCAGAAGAAAACTGACAGGAGCAGAATGTCCACAAAAATGTCCATCTAAAAATTGAAATGGATGTTTTATTTCTTATTAGATAAAAGCGTGTTAATGCTGTCATTGTTGTCGCTATGTCTGTCTCCTCTGTGTGTAACTTTAATCTGACTGGAATCACAGATGAATGCGGTTCAAAGGTCAAGCTCCTGGCCTCTGTGAAATGCCAAGGGAGTGTTTTATGAAAAATGTTCCCATGCTCAGGGGTTGTTAAAACAAATTGATTAACTCCCTTAAACAAGCACAACAGACAAACAGAACAGAAAACAGAACACAACAGAAAAAACATTTGCAGCATTTTCACACTCATGTAAGACCAGTAGTAATTTACTTGTGTGTGTGTCTGTGTGTGTTAAGGACTCAGCAGGAGAGTCTCTCTACATGCTGTTCAGGGCCATAAAACACCAGGTGGATAAAGGACCAGTGGATGTTGTGACCGGCAAAGCCAAGTACACCCTCAATGACAACCGCCTGCTGCGAGAGGACGTGGAGTACAAGACCCTGGTGAGGAGAAGGCTTTACCCTGTTTCTGTCTAATTAAAGGACCCCAAACGCCCCCACGACCCCCACAAATTGCCTCTTTATTGCTTCATCTATCATTCTCTCAGCTGTGTTCTGCTATCTTCTGCAGACTCTAAATGTTCTGGTGCAGGGTGGAGGAGTGAATGAGACCCAGTCGCTGCCCTGCAAAGTGTTAGACTGTGACACCATCACACAGGTGAAAGAGAAGCTGCTGGATCAGGTGTACAAGGGCACCTCGTTCTCGCACCGGCCCCACGCTGACTCACTCGATCTGGGTGAGATAATACATGCACCACATTTTTGCTGTTCAGTTATGACCATAAAGGTAAAATGAAAGAATTCGAAAACGATGGTGGATAGAGCGTAGCGGTCAGTCGGCCTCTCCTGGAAAGCAGCTAGCGTGCGTGCCGCTGTAAATACATGAGGTTTTAGGTATCGCTCTAAATGTATACACACACTTGTGCTGATGGCCTAGCTACTGTCTCCTGTTCAGAGTGGAGGTCTGGTGTTGCTGGTCATCTCATTCTTTCAGACGAGGACTTGACATCTGTGATTCAGGGCAACTGGAAGCGCCTTAACACATTGCAGCACTACAAGGTCAGTGGTCTCACCTCACAAACACACTCGCTTGCTGATTTTGTTTGGCGCTTGTATAACGCAGCCTGTACATTTTGTATTATTCATCAGGTCCCAGACAGTGCCACCGTAGCGCTGGTCCCTCGCCACACCAAACACATTCACCATGACAACCACGACTACGTAGCAGGAGAGAGTGAGTTAACGTGCTCATGGTCGTTAAACTACTGCCTAAAGTCATTGTTGTTTCTGGGCCGTAACGATTCAGCCAGCACATGGTTTGATTTGCTGCACTCACCGTGCAGTTAAGAGAAAGTTAAACTAAAAATCATATTTTTTTATCCTTTCTTAAGTATATAAATGAACAAACAATAGAGTACAAATGTGAATCAAATCTCAGAGCCACCCTGTCTTCCTTAAAATCAGAATTATGATGAGGGTAAATGTGTTACTATTAACTAACTAAACTACAGTTTCATATGTGGCCAGACTAAGTTTGAATGTTGTAACAAAACAAAAGAAATGTACAGTATGTGGCTTTGGAGAGAACGAGTTAATGTAAAGCAACATTTGGAGAAGTTCCTTGGAGAAAATGCTCTTTATGAAAAGACTCTTTACCCTTCATTCAACTACACTGTAGTGCTGAGGCAGGCCTTGGTCTGCGTCTTTAATTTTTTTCCTTCATGCAAAAAAAACTAAATTCTACAAAATTCCCCACTAGACAGTTGAAACCCAGGCAGCAAAACTAAGGTCAGTCAAGAAAACATGTTTGACCTGTGGCGCCCTCTAGTGTTATGATAATTAAATTACAACCAAGATGTCTCAGCTTCATTGACTTAATATTGTCATTTAGTTTCCAGTTTTACGATGCACATTGTCACATTTTTTGAATCATGAAATGTTGTGCGATATTGCGTTGTTAACAACTTTTAGGAGGAATGTTAGCAAGTAAGTGAATTTCTACTTTCACTTGTTTGGCAGATATTAGTCTCTGGATCCATTGGATTAAATTGATTTAGTTGAAAACATTTTACATTTACATTTAGTCATTTGGCAGACGCTTTTATCCAAAGCGACTTACAGTTTAATGGTACATACATACACAGGGGTAGTAGCATAATTTTTGTGATCTAACTCTGGCTCGCAATTACTCCGTGGTTAGTAAATGAGACTAAGTAAAGCTTTTCGAACATGGATGTGTGCAGAGACGCCAATGCTGGAAGATGCAGATGAAGGTGGAGTGAGGCTGTGGCACCTGGTGAAAGCCAGCGAGGAGCCTGAGCTGCCCAAACACCGCAGAGGCAGCCTGAGGGAGAGAGAGAGGGCCAAGGCCATCCCGGAGATATACCTGACCCGCCTGCTCTCCATGAAGGTACACACCTAACCTCACACATTGCAAACGAATATAAACTTGATATTTCCTTGACAATGGTGTTATCATGATCTGCTCTATATTTATAATTTTGACCCTGGGCCGTAACGACAAATAATATTATCTTTCAAGAGCTGTAAACTATGTTTGTCTCCCAGTAACATACACGTTGGTGCAAAGCATCACCTCTAGTGTTACGGGATTAATTAGACTAGTTGTTGAATTCACTGGATCATCATAATTA
This sequence comes from Channa striata, assembly GCA_033026295.1. Lineage (NCBI taxonomy): Eukaryota > Metazoa > Chordata > Actinopteri > Anabantiformes > Channidae > Channa > Channa striata. The sequence goes on along the minus strand of CM065186.1, from coordinate 18,273,445 downwards.
TTTTATTTATTTATTTTTTTTATTTCTAGTCACTAATTAGGACAGGGCTCAGCATTGGAAAACAAGCCTCAAAACACAGCGGTGAATCACAGCTTGCTGAGAGCGCACGCTTATCCCGTTCAACAGTAAAGCCTCCCCGTTTCGTTCAGTGTGCGTGGCATTACCCGTATTTTCAAGAGTAGGAGTGGACAGGGCACAATATTCAGGACAAGTTGTTTCCTCGGAGCAGGTCTTCTACTCGCTTAAAAAATATCATAACTCAAAAGCCTCAGGTACTGCTCTGTTTTATGTGGAAAGTCCCTCTGTCATAAATCTCATAATCCTTCCTTAGGGCACGTTGCAGAAGTTTGTAGATGACTTGTTTACGGTGATCCTCAGCACTAGCCGTCCCGTCCCACTGGCTGTCAAATACTTCTTTGACCTGCTGGACGACCAGGCAGGACAACATGGCATCTCAGACCCTGAAACGATCCACATCTGGAAGACCAATAGGTAAAGCATTCACACCCACAAACAGACACGTGTGACTGGTGGGGGCGACTGTCCATCAATCCTAGAGTTGTTGGTTTGATCCCCGGCTCCTCTGGTCACATGTGGAAGTGTCCTTGAGCAAGACACTAAACCCCGCTCAAGTACTCCCGTTGAGCTTCAGCCAGCTGCATAGCAGCTCCCCCATTGGTGTATGAATGTGTGTTTGGTTGTTAGCATGAATGTGTAGATAAGAAGCAGTGTAAAGCACTTTGAGTACCAACAGGTAGTTGCTATATAAGTGCAGACCATTTACCATCTACAACATTAATGTTTTCTTTGTTTCTTCAGTCTTCCTCTACGTTTCTGGATCAACATTGTGAAGAACCCCCAGTTCATATTCGACGTCCAGACGTCAGATCACGTGGATGCTGTGCTTTCTGTCATTGCCCAGACATTCATGGACTCTTGCACTATTGCTGAGCACAAACTAGGACGGGTAAGAGGAGGCTGAACAAGTAGCATAACAATAAAACGTGTTTACGTATGTTTTAAATTTTTAAGGCTCGAGAATCAAGGCTTGTTCTCATTTGGTTTGTCCCTTTTTGTTTGAACAGGACTCTCCTATCAACAAGCTGCTCTATGCCAGAGACATCCCCCGCTACAAGCAGATGGTAGAACGGTAGGTTCATTTTTAATTAAATCTTGTAGGACAGCTGTGGGAGAGGGTGATGGAGCCGGAGGACATCGTCACAGGTAGAGATGATGTGAGAACTGCCCTGAGCTTCTGCAGAAAGGCAATGAGAACTGAACACTTGATTGTCCCAGGACACCTTGAAGTTTTTACAGTGTCTAAAAGCAGTTCATGTTTTGTTTTTAGCAAGCCAGCTAAAGAATTTCACCCTTTTAAGTTTTGGCTTCATCACAGAAATGTTATTTTCACTTGTGGTTTTTTTTTCTGGACAATGAAGTCAAAGTGCTTTTAGGAGTAAATGCTGAACTACTGCCCCCATCTACTTCATAAGATATAACCTTTCAGATTTTGAATAAAGTAATAATAATAATATGGACATGGTCCTTCAACCCTGGGCTTGAGCTATGTGTGTACACAGTCTAAAGTCAGTGTCATCGCTGTGTCTTCTGTTTGTCTCTGCACTGACGATCAAATAAATGCAGAAAGCTCCCAAATGTAGAAAACTATGGTTTTCATAGCTATTGTGTAGGTGAAGGTTATATGACTGATCATTGTTTTAGGTACTATGCTGACATCAGGCAGACCATCTCAGCCAGTGACCAGGAGATGAACTCTGCTCTGGCTGAACTGTCGAGGGTGAGTGCAGCCACACGTAGAGCCCACACTAATACGAATGCAGCGCACTGATCACACAGTGACATATCTGACCTGACTGGTTTTTACAGAACTACTCTGGAGAGCTGAACTACCTGGTTGCGTTGCATGAGCTTTACAAGTACATCAACAAATACTATGACCAGGTAACCTGAACTACGCTGGAGAGCAGAAGTACCTGCGTTGCAGTTCGCAACCAAACGTATAATCGTAGAGAACAGGCTGCATTGGTATTTTATACTTTACTATACTATTTTATACTATAGAAGGATCAGCTAACATGTTTCTGCAGGCACAGTTTACTTTTTATCTTTTGTAACTTTGGCACCCATCATTAATAATGTAAAAGAAAAGTAATTGTCCCAAACAAATAAAGTTAAAAAATAAGTCACAACAGCTTTCAATAGCTCATACTGTGATGTCCAGCTGACTGAACTGCAGTTTGAATCTTACTTTTGGCTGCTAATAATAGATTATTAATAGATTTAACAAAATGTCAGCTAAGGGTTTGAGCTATTTAACTTCATAGTTGACAAACCTTGGTGTAGTTGGGGTGTAATGTTTTAATCTTGATTATATCTTCCACTTTTATTTATAAAATGATTAATATGCGACACGGAAACAGCTCTTTCGCTTTACTGTTGAAAGAATCTTTTGTCGTTACATTTACCATCAGATCATCACTGCACTGGAGGAGGACACCACAGCCCAGAAGATGCAGCTTGGCTACAGACTACAACAGATTGCTGCTGCTGTCGAGAACAAAGTCACAGATTTGTGACGTAGGAAACAGCCACTGATGCTGCATCAGCTGGAGACGTGTGGACGTGTGGGAGAAAAATTAGGAGATTTGCATCCTGCAGGTAGAAATGGGATGCAGGAGAACCACGGACTTCTGTTTGAGAAGGAAAGGTGGGAAGCAAGGAGCCATAGGTTTTAGAAGAAAACGTGGATGAGAAGTTTACACAGCAACTGGACAGCACGTAGACACCAAGCAAATTGGTCAGGCCTGCTGTGGCACCATGTATGAAGACACTGGGAGGGAATATGTATGTGTTTGATCTGTACAGAACCGCCGTTGTCTTACACCCACACTCTCGTGTATGTGAAGGTCAGCTGACCTGACCTGACGAGTAATGAGGGGAGTTTCTCTCACCATCGTCCCGCTAGAATGAATCTATACGAAGACGTAGCTCTTACCCCATGTGTGCTTGTTGCTGCTGTACAGTCAGATGTGTTGGCGTGTGTGTGTGCATATCCATGTGTGTTACATTACTGGTTTCTAGTACAGCGTATTGAAGTTATTTCAGTGAAATCATAGTAAAGTGGGCTGCATAAAAACAGTTTGTTTTTAACATGTTGTAGAATGAAATCACGGTCACAACTTTGTGTATAATGCCTTTTAGTTAAAACGCTGCCACTCTCTACCTCAGCCTACCGTGCTGCATCTGTCCGCGATGTGTTTACCACCGACTCCAGCTCACACACACACACGTACAGTTCTACCAGCCGGATGTCTCCGTGCAGTGGTAGCCATACGCTCATAGAGCTTTATAGTTCACTGTTTTCTTTTATTAGTGTGGAACTGTAAATCTGAATCTTCTTGGCAGTAGCATTTTAAGGTACGTCAAATCCCGTTTTCTCTGCCTTCCTGTCTTTTTTTTACTTTGTGTGAGTTTGTGTACAGTGTACGAGTTTTTGGAATGATGTTAGAGGAAAAACAGAGTCTTTCTATAAAGCAGGTGAAGTGATAGTGTGTGTGCTGCAGTGTTGTGTGTATTTGTGATTTGTACAGCTGTCCAACATTCCTTTTACATGTGGAACAATGTGTATGCCATTATTCATCTTGTTACACTCCACGCTGAGACAATGGTACGTTTTTCTTCAGAAACTGACATCATGAGAATCTTGTTCTATGGAATTTTATGTCAGCTACTTACCGGCACACACCGACTCTGGTACCACTGGTTCAATGTAGTTGACCTTGTTACACTGTTGTTCTTTTCGTACAGCAGCTTGTCTGAAATCACTGCCACATGACTTTTGTCTCCCCCGTTACACCTGACGCACTGCAGCACATCTGTGGGTGCCCACTCTTGGCATTTGGACATGCAGTTAAAATGTTGAACAGTAGATATGATGCACCTTTTATAAACGCAGTGAGTTCGGACACGGGCTGACATGATTTCTGGAGGGTTCAGTAACACTGACGTGTCCAAAAGTGTTTAACGTGTAAATGGTGTTTCCTACGGCACCTGTTGTTGCCATCAAGGTTGGAGCTTACTGTCATTTCAGTAAACTTTCAGCTTAGATATTGCAGAGGGAATTGATTTGGTTCGGGGGAATCCAAGACGAAACTACATGTCAGCTGTTAAAGATCAGTGTGATGCTACAGAGTTTTCAGCGTCTTACTTTACAGAGTACACACACATTAAAACCAACTTCACTTTCTCTGCTGCAAACCTTTAATACAGACGTAAATTAGTGAGATGTGACCAAATTGATGCCGACTTTCAGACTAACTCTCTCCTCTTGTAAAGTCCTGACGTTTCACCTCAGTCCATCAGTGACTAAACAAAGACAAGTGGCTTCGCTTCATGTGAGGGTGAGAACGCAAGGAGGCTCTACAAGGAGGTTTCTGCTGTCGTGTTGATATGTTTGTAAATAGTGCTTTTAACTGTAGTGATTTAACATGTTTAATAATAGGCTGTAAATGCTCTAATATGTTGATGTAATAAAGTCTTCTTAAAACCATGAGTCGTGATGGATGACCGAGAGTTTACTTTTTTATTTTGTTATTTTTATCTATTTGGACCTTTTTTGTTTGTTTTCACCAAAAACAAAAACACGCGTTGAGCTGTAACTGGAGTTCCCCTTTAACTTCGGAATCGGAAGCTGCGAGTCGGAAGCCGCGTCGTGGACCGAATGGAGCAGCGCAGCAGACGGTAGGACACGGGAATCCCAGTGGGTCCAAGAACGTACCAAAACAGAGACGTATCCGTCGATACCGGAGAACCGAGTGCTGACGGATTCCGCAGAGCAGTCTTCGTTGCTTTCGTCGAGCAAGCTACTCTGAACAGGTAAGCTAACCGCCGCGGCTAACGCTAACGTTAGCTAGCGCAGGTTCAAACACCGTGTGAGAAAAACGGGTCGAATGGCGCGTGCTTCGGCGGCCGAGACTTTGGCTTCACGCGGAGAGAGCGTGGCGTCGGTGTCGTCTTGTCTGTGTTTGCGACATTTGGCGCTAACGGCGGCGGACGTCTGCAGGGTGGGTACGTGTTTGTTCATCTCGGTGAAATGCCGGGTTCGCTCCGGCTTTGTGGAAACAGGGAGTTGTGCGGTCCGGTCCTACCCTCCGGGAAGCGCCGTGAGTTTGCGCCTACGACGCCAACAGGAAAACACGACTTGCCCCGGTGTAACGTCGCTGTGCACGATCGTGGTGAATACGCGTCAGTAACGGGCTCCGTCGATGTGATCCGATGGGCCGACTAACGTGGCTTGGTGCTGTGCTCTCTTTCTCTGGCTGCAGTCACTAATGGAGCCATCAGAACAGTCGGGCCCCGAGCCGTGCTCCCAGGATGTCAACCCTTTGTTCCTGCAGCAGCTCCGGGAGCTGGACATCCCCGAGGAGGCAGCCAAGCAGGTGGGACATCCGCCCGAGCACCACATAGTGACCTTATGACAAACCAAAGGTTACGAATATTAGGGATTTTTTGCGCCATGTTTCAGTAAAACCATCAAATAACCAAAGATCGTAAACAGTCATTTGTGCATGAGCAGAGTAATTAATAGTGCTCTGATGTTTTTGCCTGTTCCTCACCACTTCAGGCTCTTCAACACACTCGGAACGTGTCTGCCGAAGAGGCGGCCATGTACTACTTCAACAAGCTGGAGAATGAGGTGCCCATAAGCTAGCCTTAGTCCCCACAGGTACACCTTGGTACATTAGACCCTAGGGAGTTTGTCCAAAGTCAAAATCTCAGTATCTCTTCTTGTCCCCTCGCTGACCTGTAGGAGGTGGGAGACGATGACCTCATGTACAAGATGGTGTTTGTGGTCAACATGGACCTCGCTATGGGTGTTGGAAAGGTAAGTCCTGGGTTGAAGTACGGCTCATGATGGAGGTGTTTTCCTAACATTTAGCAGTAACTCTGTGGTGTGTTTTATTTCACAATGCCTGTCTTCAATTTTGGTTAGTCTGGAATTATAGAAAGATGTTAATTAAGTAACTTTGCACCAAGTAACACATTCGCAAATGCCATGACCTGGATGACTGACATGTGTAACTCTGACTTCCACCCAGCCAAAAAAAGCAATTTAAAGTGCAGCTGAAAATCCGGATTCTTGTTCAGGTGAACTCAGCTGTGTGTCTGTGCAGGTGGCAGCCCAAGTTGGCCACGCTGCTGTGGGCTTGTATCAGGCTCTGCAAGAAAAGAACAGCTGGAGGGAGATGGCCTGGAAGTGGGACAACCGTGGGTGAGTCGGTGTAAGATGCTTACAATCTGTGTAAACTTTGATTTGCTACTTTAAATCGCACGTTGCACCAAACATTAATATTTTTTAAACTGTAATGTGTATACAGATGCCAAAACCAACAGTGAATCTCCTTCACTTATGTTTAGTGTAATTGTCTGGAGATCCTATGTTAATGTACAAAAATGATTAATAACACATCAGCCAAAGTCAGCACTCCATTTTATGTGTGTATGAGGATTGTGGAAAATATGAGTAACTTAGATATTGATCAAAGTTATCCCATAAATGGATATAGTTTGTGCACTGCTACAGATGACAGAATCTAACACTGGTGGGCTTTCGCTGAGCGCTTGCCCTCAAGTTACCAAAAATTACTCAAGTTACTTAATTCAACATGTTGGACATCCGAGAAATGTATAGTGCATATGCAAATAAAACAGTGACTAAAGCTGGCAAATGTGAAGGCATATGAAGTACAAGATTTCCCTCTGAATTGTACCCGGACATAAAGAAAAATAGATTCACCCATTCAAACCAGAGGGGGAGCTCATATGCAAGAGGCGTGTCTTCACTGGCTGCAGCTACTAGGTTAGTGTTCGGTGTCTACCAACAGGAGGAGACATAAAGAGCAATTCTGCTCTGTGTCATTACAGGGCGAAAAAGGTGGTGGTGCAGGGCACTAACGTTGCCCATCTGCTGGAGCTGCAGGCCCTGGCCATGAGTCTCAACCTGCCTACGTACCTGGTCCAAGATGCAGGTCTTACACAGGTGGGGGAAACGTTTTCAGACATGCCACAGTTGTCCGTCGAGGACACCGGCACTAAACCAAGCCTTCGTGTCTTTGGCAGGTGGAGGCCGGGTCCCGCACTGTTCTGGCTATCATGGGTGAGGAGGAGGTGGTGAACAATGTCACTGGAAGTCTGAAGCTGCTCTGAGTGGCTCAACCCCACCGTGAGGCGGCACGGCGCTGCAGCAGCGAGGTGCGACCAGTAGATGGAGCATTTCCCAGCAATGGGGAGAGAATTGCAAGAGCGTAACAACCTTTAAAAGAAAAAAAAAGTCCCAGCAGCAGATATCAGACACTCTCAGCTATTTGTTTCCCTTTCCCTTTTTGATGGAGTCACTTACTCAGCCATTGAGAGAGAGACTGGTTCCTCACAGAGCAATGAGACAAAAGCAGTACAAAGTCTTTTTCCAGTGACCCTGCTCTTTTAAATGGCTAAATCTACTTAGAGGAGAGTCAGGTTAGGATCCTAAAGAATTTTCTAACACATGTTGTTTGTAGTGTGTTTAAGACTTTAATGGTCCCAAACTGAAACTTGAAAAAGATGAAGTCAGATGAAACCGTTTTGTAATGTTGTAGTTAGACTCATTTACGGGGCTGTGTATTGTAGACTAATACATAATGTAATTAGAATCATACCCATAGCAGATGTTGTATTCTCCTTTTGAGCTCCCGATTGAAGGGTAATTAATGTGTCACTCGTGAACAATCATTTTTGATGTTTCGATGATTTTGTCTGTTTGTTCTCCCCTGACTTGTTGATCAATGGCTATATTTTGTACACGCCTGCCTGTTATACACACTGTATAATCTGTGATGTGCCATCCCCAACAGTATGCACAGTTACTGGACTTAGTTATGTTGTTTTTTCCTTTATGCAGAAGGGGAAAGAATCCAAAGTTCTACCGCTTGGATCTATTAGTAGAATATTACTGTGGTTGAGAAGTTCTGTGGAGCCCAAAGGTCATGTAACAAAGGTCTGTGCTGGGCCTAACTTTATGCACTCTGAAAGCCTGTGGTGGATAGTTGGTGATAGTTTGATAAACTTACAGCTTGAGCGATTTCAGATTTTTGTGCTTATAAAAATTGTTATGGACTAAATATCCTGCACACTAATAATATTAATAAAGAATGATGTGTATGTAGTTGTCATGTCTCTTCATGGCCATGAGCTGCCACTCCCACAATATTTAGCTTAATGTCAAAGATATGTGTGTATAAAATTCCCCCAGATTGAGTAACAGATGGCACCACCACCTTTCTAATTTCATACCTTAGACCATGTTTTATTTCGTTTGCTATAGAACATGTGATGTAAAGCCTCTGTCATAAAAACTGACATGAATCCTCCAGTAAATCACAATATGTTCAGATCGCAGAATATCGAATAAACACAAAAAATAAACACATTTAACATTAAATGAAAGAGAAAACGTAACGTCGTTGAGCCAACACCTGAACCAATCATGTGACAGCCAGCCGTTTCCCATCATGCCCTCGGCTTTCAGAGCCGCTTTCGTCTCACGCGCTTACCGATACCTATATATGCGTGACGTCAGAGCAAGCCACGCTCAGGTCGGACAGAAATTAACCGGCATGCACTGCGCACTAGTCGAATCTGCGCAGATAAATGGCACATCTGACGTTCATAGGCGTCGTGCTTTTTTGAATTCTAAAGTCTGAAATTAATCATGTTATAACAGCTAAACTGCTGTATAACTAAACGGAAGTAAGTTCTATGTTTCCTAATTATCCCAGTGTATGACGTATGATCCGGATCTGCTTGACAAAGCTCATACTAACCAGTTTTTCTGTTTGTTTGTCTTTAATAGAGAACCCATGGCTGTGTTTTATTTTGCTGTCTAATCTCATCCCAGTCCCGTCCAGCCTCGGCAACAAATGACGTTGGCATTTTATCATCGCGGCCAATCCAAAGTCCCCGCAAAGTCCCATGACATGACAGGAAACCAATGGCGTCGTTAGGATCATTTGTCTCTAAATGTTGTGAAGCAAATGTCCAAAGTTTCGTTTCGGTGTTTTTTTCTGATGATAACGCTGTGTTTCCATCTGGTGCTTTGATTTTGTGTGTGTTATGGAAATCAATGAACATGAAGGGATAGCGCCTCCTCTCTCTTTAAATCAGACGCTCACACCATTTCCTCTTTGATCTGCTACAATCCCCGTGAGCGGATTTATGTGGCTATTTTCGTAGTGCCGGTCATTTCTGTTGTCTGCTAATATAAAGGGAGACTGTTTTCGGGACCGATGGTGAGCAGCAACAACCCAGAAGCCCCGGTCAACTTCTTCTCCCAAGCCGTTCCAGATGCTACCAGAACACCTCGTACTACAGTGATCTGACGTACCGGTAGGTGGGGCTGGGCTGACCCAGTGGGCTAACCCTGCCTCTGGTGTCCCTGGAACTGGGCCTCAGAGACCCCGTGTTGTTAACGCTCGCTACTATGAACTGTATGAGAGCTCCTTCCACAGTACCGGTGACTGAAGCCCTCAAGTGAAAAAAACAATAATCCCACTACCGAATTGAAATTAATTCCATTGCATCTGAATTTAACAACGCGCCTTTCCCGAAACTTAAAAGGTACAAATCCTCTGCTGGGTGTCAAATTGTCTTCCGACTCGAGACACCGTCTTTGGCTGCCCTCCTTGTGTGCCACTAGTACACGCATTTCATAATGGAACCGAATTTTCGCACCCCTGCTCAAATCTGTGCCCGCCTCGTTCTGCGTAGCTGACGAAAAAAAAAGCCCCACGAAACAGTCGACGCTGTAATCCACCAATGACGTACACTGACAGCTTGTACGTCACGCGAGTGACACGTTGCTGTCGAATCACCGGCGAGGGGCGAGGCTTCGCGTCGAGGGCCGGTCCAAAGAGAGAGCCCCTGCACGGTCGCTAGGGAAACCCCGTGGCGTGGTTGTGTGTCAGTTTCGCTGGGACCCGCGGTCGATGCCGGTGAGGAGGGGGATGGGCGCCTCTGCGAGATTAAGGACCCGAGACAGACTCAGAGCCCTGTATCACATACAGCAGCATATACCCCGTTATAAATAGCGACTGTAAATGTACAATACACTAAAATAAATGGATCTATCCACCGGGGATCTATCATAGACACTTCATGGATGTACTGCAACCGCGCAGGACAGGGAATTAAACTTTACATCTATGCGTGGGAGACGCTGACAAGTTTGTTTCCTACCCCTGGAGAGGGAGCTATTTTGAGGGCTAAGGATACAGGAGACACCGAGGCGGTCGTACAGGCCTGCTGGTCTGCTTGGATTTGATGTTGGAATATTCTAAGGACTTCCTGTTATACATTACACGAATTTGGCTTGTTTGTACAAGTTTGGAATGCCTCTGTAGGTGAGTGGCGTTACTTTCAGTGTTTGTTAGCGGCTCTACACCTCCTTTGGATGGAGCCAGTGACAGAAACGTTAACTAGACCTGTTTGCACTCAGCCGAACACAGCCATGGAGCTAACCAACTTAGCCAGCTAAGTACTTAGCGCCTACTCGAGTTTATTGGAACAAGTTGGTAACTTAACCCCGTCGTCTTTCCAGTTTGGAAGTGGCTTTCTCGCCTAGATCCAATGCTCCGTGCACTGACGTTAATGTGATGCTTTGCGGGACTGCTCGTGGGTATGTCTTGAATGATCTTGGTGACCATGATTATTTGCTCCTCGTGTTGTTTTTCCTTACATTGGCAGCTAGCTTGTTCGTCTGACAACACTGCACAACGTTACTCGTAATTTTTTAGCACCCGTTTATAACAGTGTGTTTTCTAGCAGCCATGACCCCAACGCTCCCAACACAATTCCCCAAGTTTTCAGGAGTTTTGCTCGTGTAATGTTCGTGGAGTATGTTGGCACTTGAGCTGCTTCTGTTTTTTTTTTCAGTTTTCATACCAGGGACGAACCACCAATGTAAACTATTTTCTGACGTTATCGTTACAACATTATGTTACTAATTTGAGGGACTGCTATAAACTGGTGTGTTGTTTTGAAGAGTTAATCAAGGAAGTCCCGATAATACGTGAATATACCTTAGCGCCCACATTACCCAAACAACATGAACAGCGCGCTAATGTTCTAAGGATGTTCTTCGCATGTGTTGCACACCCGGGACATGAAATTAGACGTAGATTAGAGCTGCATCCCATCGTTTTGCTCTAGGAAGTTCAGAGCCATACCGTGTGTTCTACCTAGACCAAAAAAACTTGTTTTGTAAGAACTAAACGATTATGGCGGCGCCCTGCTGCTAACATTCTTGTAAATGTATATCTATGTCTCCAAATCCGTCGAATTTTTGGAAAGTTGCTACCCGGGGTAGGATTTGCACTTTGCTCATTATTGGCGACTCATGTTAGCTAGGCACCCAGCTGCCGTGTTAACGTTGGGCTAGCAGACAAGCTACACGAGCCTTTTGAGCAAACTTTTTGGATTTTGTCCAGTTAATTGTGTCCGTATATCGAAGCACGACTTCACACTATATTCGCCGGGAATGCACGGAACGGTCCAATCGAATCTGGAACGATTCTCATGATTGCTGAACGTAGTGAAGTAAAACGCTTAGTTGTATTTAAGACGAAATGGGTCTTCATCACGACGCTGTTGGCCACATCACGTTAATGCACTAGTTTTTGGCCACAGTCCAAACTTGGCTCAGGCGTGTGAATCAAGCTGAAAGTCCGAATTCATTTTTCTGTGCATGTTGGCCATAAGAACCCAAGCTGTAGTGTAGTGACTTGCTGTTCTTCACCTCCCCCCGCTACCAACCCCCAATCTCGGTGGCGGTTAGGAGAAATGGGTGGTATTTTTTTTTTTTTTTTGGGGGGGGGGGTGTTGTTTCCTTTTTTAGCCTCCATTTTTATTTCAACCTGAGACCAAGTGTGAGCAGCAGTGTTGATCTGGCATGTAGTAATGACAAGTTTCGATCAAGTTCGAGGCCGTAGCTTTTTAAACCCCGTTGGGCCGTTCAGGACCAAATGCTGCATTTTAGTCCACACACTCAAAACCTGGTCTCAGTGTTATTATTCTTTCCATACTGTGGTGGGTCAGCATATTCTAAAGTGACTCGGTGACGCTCGCGGCCTTCCTGTCCCGTGAGGCGTGCTTTGCTCTGTTGATTGTTTTTTGGGACCTCGGGTATCCGAGCACGAACGGCTTCCCCGGGCGTCGAGCGAGAGGACGTGTTTCACTTAGCTGCCCCACGTAGGCACCTTATTGCACGGCGCCCAGCAAGACACAGTTTTATTCCACCCGTCTCGGTTAGGTCAGCTAACGTAACACCGGATGTGTGACCGCCTCCCTACAGTCATATTTGTGTGTGACGTGTTGTAAATTCAGCTGGCAGCGCCGTACCTGTATTTGTCTTTCTGCATTGTCACAAACATTTAATAGAGACAAATGAAAGTGTGTGTGCTTCAGCATGCTCACAGTGTCAGAGTGTGGTGTCAGAATGAAAGCGCTCTGCTCAAATAGTCGGTGATCCAGGCCTGGGTTAAACATTCGGTATGTGCAGCTTCAAGTCTCTGTGGTTTTTCTGAGCTGTAGTCGACCTTGCTTCATGGGCACGAAGATTACATCCGTGCCCTGCTGAGGGCGTTTAACCAACACCAAGTATTCAGATTGATCTTGAAGCCTGATGGAAGCCAGACTGCTGTGAGCCGAGCCCTGTTTCCATTGGTTGTGAGTGACATTCTCTGAATGTGTTTCACCTCTTTTAATAGAAAGTGTTGGCTGTGGCTTGCAGACCAGGCCACTCACAACTATTGGCACATGAGTCCCCAGCCCTCCCCTTGACCTGACCCCTCTTGTTATCTTGAGCAAACACTGATCACTAATAGAATAAACAGCCATATACCGAGTTGAAGTAAGAAACAGCGTACTGAGGAAACAGTCATGCACACAATGCTGTGCCTTCCTAACTCAACCTGTTACCCTGGGAGCGCTTAGCATTTCTGCATTGCTGCTTGTGGCTGCTCCCTTGAACTGGCTTGCTGTGTTAGCTACTAGGCCTCGCAAGCCACTTCAGATTGTGTTTTAGAGTGAAATGCGAAGGTTTGTTGAATTACAAGTTGTGGAAGAGGTCTGTTTCTGAGAGCAGCACTGTGTCTGTGTGGATCTGTCTACAGGATGTGGAACCTTCTTTCCCAGTGTGGGCCTCTGAGATGTGAGGAATGTGCAGACATGGAAGGTTACACTAAGCCATATTTCTGTTTATTAATGAAATGAAATCTTTCTCTCTAGTTGACATTCTTTACCAAGGAACAAATGTAATTGTTGGGTTAATGTGCCCCGGCAAACACGACTTTAACGGTGGCGCATTGTGTTCTGAGCAGTCCAGGTCATACAGAATTTAAACCCTGGTTTCACTATGTGTGTACATACATACACAAGAGGAGTGAATCAGGATGTTGGCCCATTTCCAAAAGAAGACCGAATTCTGTATCGTTGCAGACAGTTGGAGAAGAGTGGGAGCGGTGGAGGAGGGTGTTGCTGTGAGGAGTAGGAGGTAGAAAACCTTGTCCTTTTAGCTTGCCATTTGCATGCTGATGATACTTATCATTACATGGAGGGCAGGTGTAGCTATTGATATGTAAATACAGTTTTATGTGCCAAGCCAGTGTTGTGGATCTGCACCTGTATGGAAGCAAAAAGATTAAAATCACGTAAGTGAGAAGCAGTTGTGTGAAATGTCTCTAAATTGTTGTTTAATCACACAATGCATTTGTTATGTAGCCAATGACAGATTAACATTTAGTTGAGTTTGGTTACACCAATGCATACGTGTATAAATAAATTCAGTTGTGACAAGTACTGGTGTTGAATGTAGATTAATTTTATTTCTTGTATGATATACTGACTTGAGATGCCTTCTCTCTTTTAACCTCAGGGACAGTTTTAGCACAAGTGCATCTACCTTGATCTGTTTGTAGCTTCTCATCTGCAGCTGCTGAGCCTTGTGTGGCTTTCTGTCTTGCACAACGGGGTTAAAACAAGTCGCTCTGACGCGTGCCTCTTCAGTGCATTCCTATTGGTGCGGGAGCTCTGGAGTTGCTCCAATGGGCCGCAACGCTTTCTCAGCACTAGGGGAGCTATGTTGCAGAGGGCTGTGCCGGTTAATTCTGTTTTGTGCAGAGAAGCAATGCTTCTTCTTAGAATAATGGAGGAGGAGGCTGGGAAAAAAACAAGGCAGATAGGGGGGTGAGGCAGGCAATCCACGTAATCTCTCTCCTGCTCTCTGCTCTATCTTTCTCCTGTTCATGTTTTATGGCACCTCTATATTTTGTCATTTATTTCTCTTTCTCTCATTCATGTTCACACTGCCTGTCCTGTTCTTTGTACTTTACATGAAGTATAGCGAAAAAAATAGCTCACCAATAATCAGTTGCTGTTCCTACACCTTTTGAAATGCAGGCAGCCATTTTAGGCTTCTCCATAATAACCCTGCTTGCCTTAACACCCTTTCTCTTGGTTCTTTTTCATGTAACAATAAAAGAGACCACATAATAGTCAAATAAAATATCCACATGCTTTGTGTGAGGTAAAACCAAGATTGCAAAATCTACAAACACATTTTTAAGTATGTTTGCTCAGAGGGTGTTGTCAGACGAGAGAGAGTGCAAATAAGATGAATAGCAGAAGGGGAAAAAACAACCAAGAGAGGTTTTGCACCATAGTCAACCACTCACCACCAACCTGCTCACAGCTGCACTTTTTTTTTTTTTTTTTTTTTTTTTTAAACACACAGCAGCCATGTGAATAAAAGGGGGAAATGAATGGCTGGTGTTAGGTTTTTTCTGTTAATAAGTGCCTTGATCTGTCACCCTGAGCAAATGGTTCCTCTTGGGAAGATTGAGGTGGTAGTTTTTGTTTTCTTTTATCCAAACTGCTTTTATTCATGGTTATTCACTTGTGCTTTTGAAACAGGTTGGGTCCTAAAATAGAACACTGCCTCAGAACCTTTTTGAACCTAGATTTGTTCCTTGCTGAAGTCTTTCTTTTTCCCCCAGGACACAGCCATCACACTTACTTTTGCCATGATTTTGGTTGCCGTTCCTTCAGCTATTGTAGGCTTGTTGTGTTAATGTGTTAATTTTATAATTAAAAGAAGCACTAGTGCAGTTCAAAATGGCTGCCAGACCATGTTTTTTTTTTTTTCTTGTTTGTTTTTCACTGATTGTGATCTTGCGTTGGCTCGTCTTACATAGGTGCTGTGCTGCAAAGGTTGTGAGATAGACGCGGGGCGAGTCCTTGTGTCACTCTTGAATAAGACTGTCATCCAAAAGAGGAAATGACATGTGAATTTGTTTGTCATGCAGCAAGATCACGTGGTGGGAGACAGAGGGTGTCTGACAGAGCATAAGCTTATCTAACATCAAGATGGCTTTTGGGGGGCTTTATTCCTCCATCAGACTGCTAGTTAGAAAACATCCCTCCACACTTTTGGGAAAAGACTCGAATTGCTACAGGAAATGGTACCATTGTGTGGCCTCGGTCACACAGACGTGTGTTCTTAAAGAACAAATGCAGTCCTTAGCCACACATTGTAAATGGGGGGATGTGCTTAGCAGGTCATTAGCAGAGAGCAGATGGTTGTCCAAAATGACAAAAGAATCTTGTTATTTTTATTTCTTTCTGCAACACATTGTGACGCAGACGTTGTGACATAATTGTTTTTAGACTCCAATATATAACAATAACTAATAAACAAACCAGTAAGCTCTTTATATTTTCAGAATTAACTCCTCCCAGTTCCAAATGGAACTTCTTGGATCATATTTCATTGTCATACTAGTATACAAAACAAGCCAACCTCCATGCTGGTTAAAGCAGGGATAATTTAGGTCTGTATGAAGCCTAGATGTTTTCCCAAGGTATGTGACAGTGTGAGTGAAATATGTAGAGTCAGCCTTCTTTCAGCTGTTAATAATAAAACGGGTTGGAATGATGTATTCAAGCCCAAATTGGCAGCAGTGTGTTTTGCGTAGTCCCTTTTAGAGTCTCAAAGTGACAGTGGCTGGCTTCTTTGCCCTGAAACAGATGATTGATTTGCTGGCCCTGCTGTTGACTGCTCTCTCCCCCACTCCTGTTATAGCACTCGCTTGGCCTTTGTTCCCCATTGTGCACCTCCTCATCCCTGGTCTGGCCCAGGTCTATTCAGGCCGCTGGACATTGTTGCATTATTGTCAGGCTACACTGCATTCTCAGGATGCACAATTGCTCAGTATGCTCAGCAAATCATTGCTAGACTGATCAGATTCATATCAACAATCCCATACTAATGTCTAAATTTAATAGTTACTAACAAATAGTGTGACAGTTTATATACAACTAAACTGATGTCATTTTCTAAAACTTTATTTCCTAAATTTTGGGAGGATTTTTACATTAAAAGTAAAATTAATCAAATTTCTCATTTTGCAGTTTATCGCACAAAGAAAAGATGTATTCATCATTTTCCGCTGCTTCTATTCTGATGGTGCATTAGCCTCCCCAGGGGAATGCCAGTGGTATACAAATTAAAAGTGTGCAAAGTCTGGTATACAGTGGCCACTGGTCTGGAATGTATTATAGCAACGACTTGAACAATCTTATGGCGGTTAGTGTGACAGCATAACTCCTGGCACAGGCCCTTTGAAACGTACTGTACATTTCTTATTGTGACAGAGGATATTAGCATTGTTTTTTCATGTCATTTTCTGCATCTCTACACTGTTCAGACTGACTTTTTGATTGAATCCAATTCTGCTTATTGAAAATATGCAGTTAATGAGTACAGTGCATTACACAGCTATTTTTGTTGAAGCCTACACAATAAAAAAAAAAGCTTTTTGTTTTGTTTTTGGTAACTAGGCAACTACCAAATCACTGTCCTTAGCCTTACCACTAAACCTCCAAGCATTTCGAAACATTTGTGTAAACGTTCAACATAGGGCTGAGCGATATGGCCAAAAAAACCAAACATTTAGATTATCTATAGATTTAAGGTAAGGTAATCTTTATTGATCCCATGACGGGGAAATTTACACGTTACACTGCCCCCAGATGTACAAAGCAACAAGAAAGTGCAAGTAATGTGCAAAAAAATTTAATTTAAATCTATATGCTGTTCACCTCGGCTCATAAGTGCTATATTACAGGAAAACATCACTAGCCAAGCCATTCTTCTTTTCTCTGTATTGTGGCATTTACGTTCACACCAGGAGAAGCTTTGAAACGGTAGCAAAAAAGACCACCTTCCATAGTGATTGCAAATTGAGCTCTAAATACTTTCAAATCACATGTGACCTACAGTTGGCACCGTTAACGGATAGCTACACTAAGGCTTCTACGGAAAGTCAGTGTTGCTTTCTTATAATGTAAAGCCTGCAAACAAAGGGTAGTAAAAACTGAGGTAACATGGATTTTATTTGGTTTTATTTTGTTGCTGTGGCTGGTGTTACTCCAGATTTTGGAGGATATAATACTCGCTCATCTAGGGGCTTTGCCAGGATAGTCATTTTATGGATCATTTGGAAAGAGCCACGCTAGTCTAACGTTGGGCTTCTTATTCTGATTGTACCAAGAAAAAAAATGCTTTGCTCACGTAGAAATGCAAAGCGTTCGGCAAAACCAATGAGCAACATTAAAAACACGCCTAACATGCAACGCACTAGGGCATGGTAATATAACCAACCAAATGATGGATAGCACACATAAGCAAAGAAGAAAAACACTTCTAACCAATCAACTGGTAGTCTCTCAAAACGAACAGCCTATGGTTGGTGAGTTAGTGGCGCTCACTTCACTTAGCAGCCACGACATCTTTTATAACAAAAGAGATTATCGTGGTGAAAAGTGATGCCGGTCTGGCAGTAGTTTTACTAGTTAAATTCTAACAAGCAACAGATGGATGAAAACTGGAAATAATATTCCAGCTGAAGAAAAATAGGAGATGGAGGATATTATAGGCCCATACAACCCCTAAAAGCAGGAGTGTGTGCTGTATGTAAGCATTACAGCAGTAGTGTTACAAACTCAGTTGAGTGCTGTGACTGTTTTCAGCTTTAATCAGTGCCATTGTTGACAGGCTGGCCCCTTTTCCTTTCACTTACTTAGCTCTATGTGCTGGCTGCTGACACAATTTAGTACAGTTAAAACCAGCGCACACTGGATTTGCTCAGCTGATGCAGAGAATCTCATTAAGACTCACTGTTCCTGACAGTGTCTTAAATTCTTTAGTTATTCTTTTCTTTTGGTTGTTAAATTCTATGTACATGTCAAATAAAAGAAGGGGAGTATTATTAAGATGTATTTATTGCATGCATATTGCTCCTGTATGTCTTACTGGGGGCTAAGTTAAAGCCCCCAGGTATGTTCCTCTTCTAGCTTATTCATGCAGATGGCATATATAAAAGAATATTCCTACCTACCAAGATTATATCAGTTATGAAAGACTGTATAACTTTAAATATATATATAATAAAAGTTTAGCACATTTACTTTTGCTTATGTGTGGACTAATGCCTCTGCTCTGCATTGTAAACATTCAATGCACCCAGTTCCTTGCGTGTCTGACCATGTGCCACACACACACACACTTGCAGATCAATGAAGGGGAGCAGACAGAAGAAATGTGCATGTCATGTGTATTCGTACAGTCCTTCCTGCAAGCTTCTTTCGTGGTGTGACCATGTCTATTTGTGTTTTCGAGCATCACTCCTGTGTGACAAATAGAGGAGATGTTTCGGATTTGTTCTCACTATAAAGACTCCCCCTCCTTATCTACTGTCACTCCTCCGCTGCTCTCTCTCTCACCAAGCTGGGTAGGAGGAGCAATTAACTAGTGCCATTTAGAACAGCAACGGACAAATCATGTGGCCGTGAGCAAGTCAGCATCAATCACAAGTCAATACATTTCTTCATGTCAAAAGGGGAGGGGATACGTTTGGGCACAATATCAACAAGAATATCTCACCGATCCCCTCGTACCTACCTGCAAGAGGTTAAAAAGAACTCTCCCTTTCCCGGTGCCTAGATAATCACCATAATAACCATTTTTCACTCAGTAACTTTCACAAGTACCAAACAAGATCTATTTCCTATATTCACTGTCATGTTTGCGCTCCACATCCAAAGGAGTGGATATGGCGATTTCTCTTTAACTGAAGTGAAGGGGAAAAAAAGGTCCAAGAACGAGTCCACTGATTCAGCAAAGAGCAAACAGAACTACAAATGTCAAAAATGCTGCGTTTGTGTGTGTGTGTGTGGATGGATGGATAGTTTGAGTGATTGCAATGTAAGACTGTTACTGCAGTCTTTTCCTAGTCGTGCTCTATTGTGTCCATTTTTGACATATGAGGCACTGGCTAAACTTTGAGCATATCATTTCACTGTTTGTCTGTCTGCATTTTTGTCTTTGCCATATTGTAAAGCTGTTTGGGTGAGTGTGAAATAAGATATACAGCAAGTGTTGCTTTCTCCCTGGCCACATATTCCATTAGTTTTAAAGCCAGGCCCTATTGATTTGACTATTCTTCATCTTCAATTTCCTCCTCCTGAAGCTCGGAGTGCAGCCTGACCTGCCTAGTGCTGGGAAATGGCAGATAAATTCATATCCTGCCTTCTACAGCAAGCATGTGTGCGGGGGCAGACTGAGGGGGCTGCTGTAATCTCACTGGACTGAAAGTGTTGTGGAGGTTTGGAAAGGCACAGGTGGACACTGTCTGAGCATGAACATAGTGTTCAAACGCAAATAGTGTATCTACATTTGTGTGTGTGCGCACACGTGCAGTTGGTAGAGCGGTTGCCTATGAAGCACAAGGGCAGCGATTCGACTCCCTTCCCTCCTACAATGGGTACAAGTCAAAGTGTCCCTGAGCAAGACACTGAACCCAACAGTTGTCCCTAGTGTTCTGCTACTTGTTTGTAAGTCACCGTGAATAAACACATCTGATAAATACCTAATTGTAGTTGTAAATGAATTTGTGTAACCCTCCTTTATGTGGTAGGGACATGTTGAATATACTGTTGAGTGACTGACACTCCTTCACAATTTCTGTGGCCTTTTGAAAACTTACCTGAAGAACGTAGACATTGACTGCAATATTATAGCCACAAATGGTACGATTCGAGGACAAATCTGGCCCTCCAAGCAAGAATTACCATTGACACAGGCTGGATGACGCTTCAAGCAGCACGTTGGGCATATGAATGTTGGTCCAAATGGTACATTTTTGTACGCTTCGGTCTGTCTGTTTTGCTTGTACTTACAGAGGAAATGCTATTTGTTGTTCCTTCAATTCATTTTAAGCATTTTGGAGAAAAGAATAATCACCTAACCCTTATCAAAAAGTAGGTTCAGATCCGGTGACTGAGCTGGCGAACCCATCACTGAGATTATCCCTGCTAGTTTCGTCTTTCATCTTTTAGCGTTACCTAAAGTAAAAAAAAAAAAGATTAAGGATAATACCACAATATAATATTTTAATTGATAATATTTTAGACCCTTTCAACTGAAGGAGCTTTTCTGTAGTTCTTTGAGCTACAGTGTAGCTAACCGTTACCGCTGTCTTCATGTCCAGTTCACAGGAACTACGAACCATCAATGTTCTTTGATGCACCTTTTTAGCTCACGTTATAGTGTAGGTACTTTCTCAGCTCAGAAGGCATGTTGGTATGCGTTTGCTGATCAGTTGAATACTGAGCCAGTGCAGGGTAAAGTGAAGCTTAATGTTTTAGGAATTTCTGTGCGGAGCTCCCCATTTTGATAAATATGGTCAGTTTTTACTACATCGGTTTATAAATTGGTGCCGAGTTCAGTAGGATGAGATCTGCACAGCCAGCAGTGATCTCAACAGGCTACTGCCCAGAACTTGACAGCACATCCCCTCTGTGTCTCCCCCAGGGAGAGTAGATGGTGAAGTTTGATTGAGGCTCTTACTTTCCTCCTAAGACTGCTACGCTATGACATTATATTACATTTTTCCATTGAGAAGCCAGTAGATCACAATGTGATTTGATCCAGATCTCCTCATGTGGAAGTGCCACTAAATGCTCTAAACAGCCTCCTTCCCACCTCCAGAGAGTGCCGCCTGGTTTAGGAACCTGCTGGAAATAGTCATACATGGTGTTAATTCTTTTTTTTTTTCTCTCAGCCTGACTTGTTTGGAAGCATGGGCCACACATTTTAACTGTACAGTGACAGAAAACACTGCTCTGGGGTCCTCGAACAATCATTCCATCATTCAGCCTTCCACTCAACTGCTTGTCCTATTTGCAGCCCTTTTTTTCTGGGGGCGGCAGGGGTACATGCCAAACAGTGATCAAGAACCGGGTTTCACGCATACATGGCAGAGAAATTGTGTTTCTCTAGGTGAGTCTACCTGAGGAAAGCATTCTGTTAAAGTAAATCCCGTTTTAGGTACTGAATCAACAGTGGAAGCTGAAATATATTTGTACTACTAATCTAAAAGGGCATAATCTAATGAAATTAATGCATTAGAGTTGAAGTCTTGATTAGCTAAGAAACTCATGGCTCAAATTGAACAGTTATTGTAAAGTCTGTGATTAAATGGTATTAGTTATTTGGTGTTAGCACTAGTATCAGTGGGGATAAGCTGCATGAGAAGGACTGTGATCTGACCATGTTCCCCAGAGGGCGGATGGGGAAAGTCAAGTAACCAGATCGGATGACATATTGTAATTCCTCAAAGATGTAAAAAAAAAAAAAAAATACTAAAACTGTTGTAAAGCATGTTATCATGTCAGGCAAATGTGTAGAATATTAAACAGTGTTATGAAGAAAGGCTGGACTGCATTGACCAAATTATATAATCAGTGTTTATTTTTTCAAAAATCTTAAGCTCATTATTGCACAGCTGCTGAAAACACTGCTTACTGCCCTTTTTGGAATGACCTTGGTGTGTTTACTAGGAAAGAGGTTTAGTTTATTTGTTGCATTACAGGTCTTAATAATAATTAGTTAACGACATTGTTAGTTTCAAATGTGTTCTTTCCTACTAGTTGGTGTGAGACAGGTTTTTTCTTTCCTTACAGCACATCAAAGCAGGTCCAGTCACATTATAGAAACCGTTCCAGGTCATGTCTAGATAAGTTCAGGGCTGCAAGGCACGTAAAAACCGTTCTTAAGAGAGTCATCATTCTGAAGGTGTTATTGTACAGCAAGACCTGTTATTTTCTCATTTTCATTCTCACCATATCAGAAGTTTAATGGTACCGACACCAGAGAGCAAGTACGTCAGTCTGTAGTTTTACTCATTTACACTAGGTGGTAAATGAAACTCCTTTAAATATTGAAGGGGAATCTGTTTTGTTTGTTTTTTTACACAACAACTCTACCACCGCTTTAAAAAAGGGGGTCCTACGACAGCTGATAAGAGACAGGGGGCTCCTTTGCTGTTCATTTTGTGTGTATGTCCCTCCCCTTGGACTCCAAAATGGCCTCTGTTCCAGTGGAAGTGAAAAGACTTTGTTGAGCCTGTTGGTAATTTGAGCCCAGTATTCATGGCTAGAGGAACAAACAAGGAAGGGCGGGAGGTGGTGGAGGTGGTAAAGAAAGGCTTTCCTTCTTCGTATGGAATTTACCTCCCTAGTTCAATGTCTGGTTCTTTTGGAAGAGGCCCAAATAGTGACTCCCTTTGTGAGTTAGCTATGAGCGAGGCTATTTTTGTGAGACCGTGATCGTCGACAGGAATAAGGCACAGCTTTTGGGCTTGTGGAGCAAATCCTCGCTGGGGCACCTTCACATCTAGTAGAGGCCTCGGCATCTAAATATGTACAAAATGTTTTATCCCTTCACACTGATCTCCTTTGTGTATTTAATGAGTCATGCTTAAAGAGGAAGAGATCTTGAATAACCAAAGTCTATTTATTGTTTCCTGAAACAAGAATCTGCATTCCACTATCTGTGTATCCTCTGCTTTATGACTCTGTTCCATTTAGGTCAGTTCATTTATAGTGGAAAGTGAAATTTTTCTAACCAAATGCTAGCTGACATTTCTTCTTGCTACCTACCTGCGTGTATCCATCTGACATTCTCTGTTTGTCAGTGAGCACGGTTGAACTGACCTTGACATTAGTGGAAGTCCCCAGTCTGCTTGTGGTTGCCTTGGTGCTGGAAAGCAAGTGCAGCATTTGCTGTAGCCAGGGGACCACCACAGAAATGTCATGCATCCAGTTTCGGTTTTCAAACTAGTCAATTAACCTGTGTTTGAGCATGAAGGTTCTTTTTTGCTCTCTACGCAATAGCTTTGCTTTTATGGACTTGAATTTGGCAAATGTCATTAGCCTGGCGTTGTAGAGGTAACATATTTGCATGTTTTTGCCCTGGGAATGACCTTGCTCTACGCCAAATTCTCTTCTCGGCATATGAACAGAGCACAGGAGGGCCTTTTCTTTTATTTGTAGCCGTGGCTGCTGCCTGTAGCTCTGTGTCTGCCTGGGCGGCTGAGCGAACTAGGCGGGAGGACAGAGGAGGAGGAGGAGGAGAGCACTGTGGGTCAGTGTTTCAGCAGAGTATGGTCACATGCGAGAGGGCTGGGCTTTATGTTGGATGACTCACCCCTGTAGGTGTCTGCGATGCAAGCGCCTCCTGCTGGTTCCCTGTCTTGGTGCATTCCTATTGAAGGCTGAGTGTGTGGTGCCACACAGGCCCTGCTTGTTTTTCTTGTCTTACAATATCCTCCTGTCCCCTCCCATCCCCTCCATGCTGGATACCTCTGTGTAGATGGTCAATCGCATCATGTCCATATCACGTTATTATTTTTAATCCAGACCATTAAAAGCCTTCTATAGCCGACCACGTAAAAAAGGCTTCATTGTCAACGTGAGTCAGCAGTTTTGTGAATTTTTGTAAGGATGATGTTTTCCTGCGCAGTGTTGGAGTTGTGGTCGTGACAAACCCTCTGTCAGTGTTCAGCAGACATAGCTATCATGACCTCTAATCAAGTGCTTCCATTTTGCAGTAGGCCCTTACTTATAGCTTCAGTGCACGGTTAATAGCAGCAGCATTATTTCTGATTAATCACTTTGATTTAAAATAATGCTTCATGTGGACTGTTGGGCACATAAATCCCAGTGTTTCTGAAGCTGCCAAACAGTGGGCTACAGCTGAATTTGGCAGTTGTACTCAAGGTGGCCTGCTGGTGTGGAATTGGCATTGTGATGGTGCTGCTTGGTTTTAAATAAATTTCCACTGTTACACATAAACTGTAGCCTCTATTTAAAATCATGCACAACTGTTTAAAAGCGTAAAGTCTCCAATTATACTTAAAAAGAGACTCACAAAAGTACCTGTTCACGCTAGTTTTTACTTTATAGTAAAAACTCACTGCTTCATATGGGGATTTTTCGCTCATTCCATCAAGTTTCAGATTAATTCATTTTTCACAGTAGGCAACTTGGGGGAAAAAGCAACTGTTCGTGCATTTTAGACATTTGTTTAAGGTCATTACGCTACCAATCAAAAGTTTTAGCACCTCAATTCTGCAGCACCATGTAGTTCCTCTGGTTTGCGCCTAGTTGGTCAGCGGATCATCCTCCACCAAGATAATGACTCCGAACAGAAGTCCAAGCTATAACAGAACAAGCCTAGGAAATCGGAAGAAGATAGTAAGCTTGAAAATGATGAGTGGCTGAGCTTGTTTGGGGTGAACCGGACAAAAGAGTAAAAGCAAAGCAACTTACAAGTGCCACGCATTTATAGGCACTTTTACAGCAGAGTCGGGAAGAACTTTTTGAAGAATATTTGATTTTAGACAGAATGCTAAGAGTGTGTTCAGCTGTTACATCTGCCAAAGTTGGCCACTTTGATGAGTCAAACATTTAGAATACATTTTGTTTTATAAATTGATTCCATGATTTCTTTTTAAACTTTAATTCATGAGTACAATGAGACATTAACTGCATAATTTTCAACTAAAATAAATAAGTAAATGGGTGTGTGTGTATGTACATAAAAAGAAAATTGGTTGCGTGTTTTCTTGAGGGTCCCATGACTAAGACGGCACTCTTGACACCGTATTATGATTCCCTCCAGACTGGATTGATGATGTTGTAACTACATGGTGCCCAGAAAAGATACATCCCCTCATTATATAACTAATCCTCCTAAGTTTCAAGGTGGGGATGCTGGTTGTTGTCTTGGAAAATGTATACGTTTAGTTAAGTTCATCTCAGCATATTTCTGCAGGTTACCATTTAGGATCATCTTCTTTTACACATGACAGTAAAATATCACCTATTGTTGGCTATCGTATTCTCTCATCTTTTAGCACTTTTATTATTGTTTTAATGCAGCAGGCACGTAGGGGAAAAGATTATTCTCATTTATGCATGCTCAAATTTCTTCCTCCAGCTGCAGTGGCCAATCACACACAGTCTAGCGCACATATTCGGAGTAACATAAACTATGTATTACCTACTGGTTTCTCTAAATTCTCTTGATCACAGCTCCAAGGTCCACGCATGAAATCTTTCTTCCTACTGTGGTATAACCTTGTTTGGCAATAAAGCTTTTATCCAAGTGTACCTTCCCATAGATGACATTTAGTGGTTTACTCAGTTACGGGAGTTTGAGTCCAACATGGTCCAAGTCAGAAAAATTCCCAAATGTTCTTGTTAGAGCACCATAGATAGCCAGATTTCTACTGCAGAGATCTTAAAGGGCAATTCAGTCATTTACAAAATTGATTATAATTTTTGTGCCAGCACCATTCAAAAAGAATGGAGCAAGGTGTGACATTCCCAATGTGTCTGTAACAAGAAATGCAAAGGTGTAACTGATATTGTTTGGTAGGTTTTTCCATTAAAACCTGATACAAAGCAGCACCGTTTATCTCATTTAAACACTAGTAGGAGAAGTCAATGATAATTAAATGGAAATCCAATCGATTAAACATGAATGAAGATGTGGCTGAAGATGTCATACAAAAACCATGTACCAACATGAAAACCTCATCACAGCAGAAAAGTACGGTAGCATCATAATTTGGGGCTGTTTTGCTGCCTCTCAACCTGGAAGACTTGCTATTGCATTTGTGGGGGGAATTCATTTCTAAAACTAGGATGTCAGGGTGGCTGTTCCCAAACAAAAGCTCAGAACAAGCTGGGTGATGCATTAGAACAGTGATGCTAAATATCGATGTTATTCTACTACAGAATGGTGATGGAGACCAAAAATACACCTGCTTGGAGTGTCCCAATTAGAATCCCAGACTTCAACCCAATAGAGATGCTGTGAAGGACTTTAAGAATACTATTCAGACCATTGTGAAAATACTGCTGAACTTAACAGTTCTTTAAGGGTGAATGGTTCAGGGGTCCTCCTGAGCACTGGCAGGTCTAATCCACAGCGAAAGAAAGCGCCAGCTTGAGGTTATTGTTGCCAAGATGGTTTATCTTTGTATGTGTAATGGGTGTGTTCAGCAAAGACACAGAGATACCTTATCAGCTAGAAATATTGTTGGTATGTGACTTGAGTGAAGATCAGGACTAATGTATGCAAAAAAATAGAAAGTTGCCATTACACATCCGTGCAACCGTATGTAGAAGTTAATTGTGAAATGGTGACAATGTGGTTGCTCATTTAAACCCTTCCATGTTAAAACGTGGTTTTTAGTATTGGATGAATGTTCTACTAATAACATTTTGGCCAGGTCAGCCTTAAAAGTACCTGTTTACCTGATTCTATAAAAAGAAAAGACGTGTCCAGGCTGTGTGTAAAACGTCTGCGTTCTCCTCTTCCCTCAGATCCCCCATGACCGTGAGCCGTAGGCGACGGCTCAGCGGCACCCCACCTCTGGAGTGGTCTGTTGCTGTAGTTGGGACCCTGTGATTTCTTCTCTCCTAACCCCATCCCATCCTGCCCACCCCTCCCCCTCCCCCTCCCCCCCTGGCGTTGCTGTGCTGGACGTCATGAGCATAGTAATCACGCTGGGAGTCACTACACCTGAAACGTCTTACTCCGATATGGCGGCTGGATCAGAGTAAGTACCCACTACCAAACAGATGTTGTCATCGTGTAGAAGAACATTTTAAACCTCTTCAGCATACTTGTTGGTATCTGTGGACATGGCAACGTTGCTGATGTTGCACAGACTTTTACCTTAATAGCTCTTGTTATACAGGACAAGGATCCAAATAGAAAGAAATTAATCATTAGGCAGAACAATGGAAGTAAGTGGTATGTGTTTCCCCTTTCAACAAATTCAACTTCAGTGTAATTTAACTCCGTAGTTATTTCCTTTAGAAATCGTATGTCAATTGTTGTTGTTATAATATGATTAACTTATAGTACAAATTCCTCTGTGTACTGCAGCATTACTCGCATATCTTTGTAAAAACCGTAGCACATTGAGTTTTCATAAATGGGGTTCCTCCTAATATGCTCTCAGCAGTTTTTCTGTTTTCTACTCCACAAAGGACGCAGGCACTCTGAATAATGTCAAAGCTAGAGTGCCAAAGGCCCACTGTAACCAGACACAAATAAGTAAACACAGTTTGATTCTTCATTGAAGATAGTAACATATGAACTCCAAACTAAGTGAAAGGGAGTCACTGCAGCAGACCAAACATTATACAGAAAAATAATGACATGTTGAATATTGTTGTTCCGCTGTCATACAAAAGGCTCACAATTTAAATGTCAAAAGTTTAACTCTTTTGCTTTCTATTAGGGACCGTCGTTCAAAAGATCTATCTATAGCAACTTTCAGACATAATCCAGACTTTACCCGGAGGGGGTGTATGTGTGAACGCAGAAATCGAGAAAAATCCAATTGCTCCATAGTCCAAAGTCGGGACTATCTCCAGCCGAGCTCATGTTTGAATAGAGGTAATATTCCGGAGGATTCACCATGAGTAACTGGGCACGTGGATGACGTCCATTTCCTGTGGCTGCCGCAAAACCGGGCAAATACAAACCCTTGTAGGTGACGAACTCGTACTAATACTGCACATACGTCTAAATACATTGCTACAGTGCTTTGAGTACCAACAGGTAGAGAAGTGCTATATAAGTGCAGACCATTTAATATTGACATCAACACAACAACAGGCAACATTACTAGTCAGTGTGTAATGTCGTCGGCTCTCGCCATCAGGGAGCAACACTCTCACTTCTGCAGCTTTGTTTTTAGCGCCATATTCCGCCCCCTGTTCGAAGTGCCTAAGCAACTCACCTGGACTATGTTCTAATGTCCCCTACATGTCTGAAAGGGAAACTCCTGATAATGTCTGGACCTGATCCTCCTGACACTCTCCAGAGTTCATTTTTGAAAGGAGCTTATGGTTGACATTCTGTCCCAAAATATATTATGTCAAACGAGAGGGAGCCTTACTCCTTTTATGGTGGTGAAAACAGTTGGACAAGCAGGGTTTTTAGTCTGCATTCTATAAAAATCCTTTAACATCAGGCTTTATCACATTTCACCAACAAAATGGGTTCCCACATGGTTAACGAAGGCACAACAACAACACACAGAGGTCGTTTTAGAGGAGTGTGGCACACTCACACAACACTATGCAAGTTCACAAAATGTTTGATTGTCAGCTTTGTTGTATACTGGGTTTGTTCGGTTTTGTTTCCGTTTTTCAAAGACCTCTAAGTTAGATTTTATTGTAGTCTATATAAGATATTTTAGGTCTTATTTTAATTTACATGTGTATATTCATAGAAAGTCTACCTTTTCCAGGTGTTTTAGTGTTACAGCCTAAACTATTTAGCTGTAGCTCGAATGAGACCTTTTCATTCCAGATTTCAGTCTTTATATTGAATTTAGTCTTAATTTTAATTTACATATTTGCCTATTTAGGTTTTGTTTTAGTTTCATTTTCACTCGACTATACAAACCTTGGTTTTACATTTTTACAGCTGTTTATTTTGTGTCATGCAGCCCCAGCTCTGTAAAGGACTAGGTAGACTTGTATGATCTGTCCACATCAGTAGCCCTCCCTCCTCTGCACCATTATTTATAAACTCTTTATTTCCCATAATACCTCAGTCAAGATGATTAATTCTAAGACAAGGCAACATCACCTGTCTGCTATGAATTTGTCATGTTGATTTTTCTGACATTTAGGTTGGAGGGCTGTAAGGGAAGGCCAGTGTTTTCACTGTCTGGGCAAACCTCACCTAAAGGGCAAAAGGAGTTGCATAACATAATGGCTGCTGACATTCCATTTCCTAAATTGGTTGTCCTAGGCTGGAGAGCAACTTCAGGACTCTGGCGCCACCTAGTGATAGACTGACGTCTTTTAATGATGAAGTTATACATATTTACTCTTTTAAACATGTTCCTTAAAGTTTTTTTTTGTTTTTTCGTTTTTTTACCTTTTCAGTCCTGAGTCAGTTGAAGCAAGCCCTGCCGTGAATGAGAAAAACTACAACCACAGCTGTGGGAGCGCACAGAGTCATGGGTATCGGGGATTACCATATGCTGTGAGTTCATAGCACTTTTCCCCGATCAGAAATTGCATGTCATTGTATGGAATAATAAAAAAAATCTAATTTTAATCTTAATCTTAATCCAAGATTAAATGACAGAATACAAGCTAAAATTATAGTTTAATCTGTCCAGTCTTCTGTTTCCTAAGCTCTCCTTGTTCTGTTAATATAGAAAAGCAAAACTAAGGATTGCTTATGCTTCTAGTTGAATTAAATTAATAAATGTCTGTCCTATTAGACATTGTAACTGTAACCACAGACTACTTCCGTTATTAACAGCTGTTCACATACCTGTTTTTTTTTGCCCTCATTTTCATTCGTCTCCATTTTCCGTTTCCCTTTTTTGCCTGACCACCCGTTGTTTGAAGATGCAACAGTCTTCCGTTGTATGTTGTCAGGATCACAACTATGGCGCGCCCCCTCCCCCCACCCCACCCGCCCCGCCCTCCCACACCATCATCCCTCGCATGGATCTCAACGGCATGGTACGCAGCTCTCACTATCACGAAACTGATGACACAGCTGACAGCGACAGCTCCTCAGAAGAGGATGGCTCCAGCTGGTGTCGCTGTAACACGACGCCGGATGGCCTGGTCATCAAATGTGACAACTGCAGGTGAGAGATGGAGGACCTGCCTTGGTCACTAGGGATGAGTACGTTATTGCTCGACTGATAATTGGAACAACCACTTGATTTGGAGCTTGACCTTTGTCTGTTTATTTTAAGTACTAATTTGTAGTTATCGTTGCAGGGGATTTAACCGGAGGAAAGGAGCAGAAGGAAAACACAGAAAATCAGAAAATGTCTCTGGTACATGTAATTTCACATCTCTGTCTTCACTCATTACCATACAGACAAGTTTGAGAATAACTAATAATTATTATAATTATTGTTAGATGTTCTTTTACTGCAACTTCAGCTGACGACTGCTGTATTTTTAATTTTTTTTGGTAGCCGGAGAGAGCAGCGCCACTGAGAGTGGCGATGAAGAGGTCTCACCCTCCACCATCTCATACACTGCCACCCAGCATACGCCCACAAGCATCAAACTCACGGTCAACCGCGTCAAAAGGAGCAAATCCAAAAAGAGGAAGAAGAGCACAGAGAAGACTCGTGGAACACCAAAGGCTAAGAAAGTCAAGGTTAGCAAATACTTTGAAGCAGAGTAGATCAGTCTGGGCCCTAAATGGAGCTTGTTACAAGCTTTCCACATTGAGAGAACGTTGGCTGATTTTGATTGTAGGACAGTGGCTGTTTAAAATGTCAGTGTATTGACTTTTGGTTAATTTGTCTGTCACCTTTAGGCTTTCAGAGAGGGTTCAAGGAAGTCTATGAGGATGAAGGTAAGCTTAGAGATAATTACTTATCTAAAGTTGTGCATCTACGTGTTATCACAGCGCTTTCAGCACTATGCTTTCCTCTATTTAAAAAAAAATACTAACATTCAGTTCCATCTTGAACTTTGTGTAGAACTCAACAACGGAGGCCAGTGTACTGGACGAGAACACAGCAGAGGGATGGGAGAGCAGGATCCGCCAGTGGACAGACGAGTATGAGGAGGCTCTAGCCAACCAGTACAGCGCTGATGTGCAGACGTTGCTGCAGCTGCACCGGACTGCCAGCACCACTGTCTCAAAGACCGAAAGCTGCACCACAACGCCTCCTTCCACCACGCAAATCCATGCCTCAGTCGAAACTATGGACACTATTAATCGCACTGAGCTTGCCTGTAACAACACAGTGCTGGGCTCACAGATGCAGGTCAGCCTGACTCCTCTTCCAACGTCCAAAGTACAATTGGAAACTATATTAAACAATATTTATTTGTTTGACTTACTTCAGAAAATATTAAGCTCCGTAACTGTTTTTGCTCTTTAATACGTTGTAGATTGAATATTAAATGCATAGAACTGTGAAGGTGGTTTTAGAAAGGGGAAAAAAACTCAAGGCCATACTTTACTACACTAAGCACGCAAAATGTTATTGCTGCTCACAAGTTAAAATATATTCCCATGTTTTGGGTGTGTTTGTTCACATGACTTAAGTGCATATCTAGAAAGTCTGTATCGGCGACCAAGGCACTATCACCAGCTATGAATGACACTCAGTTTTAGGCCCCACACCACATAACAAAGCTGTTCAGCTCAGTGTGCCCAAAATGGTGGAACTCGCTTTCTAGCTGATTTTGCAGCTTTGTACCTCACTTGAAGTTACGCTTGACCAAAGACTAAATGGACTAAAGAACACTGCAGTTGTAAAAACATCTTGTTTAAATCAGGCGTAATATGACATTGAAAGTAGATGATTGAATGAAAATGGCAATTTTAAGCATTTGAAATGGAAACTGCAATGAAATAAAATGTGGGGTCTGAATAAGTGATGTCACACAGTACATGTGAAACTAGAAGCATGATCTGCAAAGTCGAAACTATTGTCTACGCTTCGAAGTAACTGGAAGACCCATCACAAAAAAAAAATGGAAATGAAAAATCTGATTGCAAGCTTTTTTTCGACTGACTAAATACTGTGACTTGCATTGGATTTAACGCAGCGGGCTTGTGGGCAGTCACAGTTCTGTAATTTCATATCACGTTTTTAATATGTTCTTCCACTCATAAATTAAATCTTGTTGATGTTCTGTTTGTAGCTTCAGTTGGGGCGTGTGACACGAGTGCAGAAACACAGGAAGATCCTCAGAGCAGCCAAGAATTTGGAACCAGACACCCTCATTATTGAATATCGAGGAAAGGTTATGCTCAAGCAACAGTTTGAAGTCAATGGTCACTTCTTCAAAAAGTAAGCAGATACAGCGTGTGAATGATGCCAGTTGCGTGTTACACGTTTAAAGTCAGTTGAGGTCTTACTTGTGTTTTTGGACTGTGGAATAGTACCTGGCTTTGATACCATTGTGTTCAAATTTTCCAGGCCCTACCCTTTTGTTTTGTTTTACTCCAAATTTAATGGTGTTGAGATGTGTGTTGATGCACGGACCTTTGGAAATGATGCCCGCTTCATCAGAAGGTCCTGTACACCCAATGCTGAGGTCAGTCATTACATTTTTCTCAAATGTAAACAAGCAGGAATGGAGAATTGTGATTAACAATTTTGTCAGTTTGTTGTATTTCTTTTTTGAATTACTATGATTAATTATACATCTGTACATTTCCCAGGTTCGACATATGATTGCTGAAGGCATGATCCATCTGTGTATCTATGCTGTGAGCCAAATTACTAAGGACT
The DNA here is from genome assembly GCA_033026295.1 of Channa striata. Lineage (NCBI taxonomy): Eukaryota > Metazoa > Chordata > Actinopteri > Anabantiformes > Channidae > Channa > Channa striata. The sequence goes on along the minus strand of CM065186.1, from coordinate 18,240,665 downwards.
CCGAGGTCACTATTGGATTTGACTATGAGTTCAATAGCTGGTTAGTACTAATCCAACCCTACGCTTCTGTCTTTCCTTCCTTTTTGAACAAGCCAGAGCCTGAGAAAGCAAACAGAATCAAAGTTTCAATTCAACTCAACTTTATTTATATGTTATATGTAAATAAATATAACATATAATTTATATGTTGCCAACACAGTCAACTCAAGGCACTTCACATAATAAAGTCATTTAGAGAAAAGCCAACAAATCCCAACTGAGCAGCTATAGGCAACAGTGGAGAGGAAAAACTCCCTTTACCGGAAGAAACCTCCAGCAGAATCAAGATCAGGGTGGGCGGCCATCTGCCTTGACTGGTGGGGCCAAGTGGAAAACATTGGGCAGCTTGGTAGGACCAGTATCAGAGCACTGAGCTCCAAAGCCTGAAGACGGGACAGAAAGAGGGAGAAGCACAACTTGGCAGAACCACTGTGACCACGAGAGCATATTCTGACATAGAAAGTGGAATCGTTAATGGCTAACGGAGTCATCAAGGAGAATACCCTTATCGCATCATATACTTATGAAATCTCTGCTGCCACTAGGGCAACAACGGCAATTTTGCCTTTTGCCATTGTTCTGTTCCTCTGCAGCACTTAAGGAATCTAATCCCATTTCTCACTCTATTATGTTTTCCTTTAAAGTTATATCAGTGTTTGTGGATTGTAGGTAAAATGATGTTTAAAAATTGCTGTCCTTTCATTGCTGTTGGAGTACATATTAGTTTTCTATTTGCTTGAAATTGTTTGGCTTGTTGTTCTCTTGTCTGGCCCTGTCTCCAGTGTAACCTCCTCTTCTCTAATTACAAACTACCAGCAATTACAAAGTGGACTGTGCCTGCCATAAGGGCAACCAGAACTGCCCAGTTCAGAAGCACAACCTGAGCCCGAAGGATGGCTTACAGAATGCTGCCTCTCTGTTGGCTCCCTCTCCTCTGGTTGGTGCCGAGACCCGACAGAGAAAAGCTCGAAGGAGGGAACTGGAGGGCTTCATTGCAAATGACAGTAACCAGACCCTCGACCAGCATCAGGAGGCCAAAGACCTGCAGGGAACAAGTGATGCAGATGTGAGTGTGTTTCACATTAGCTAAAGTTACGGATATCAGGCAGACTATATCCTCAAAAAGCCTCGAAAGGCCGAACATTGCTTGTGCTTAGTATTGGATGAAACTTTATCCTTATGTGTTGTCTGTCCACTTGTAATTAGGAGAGACTGTTGGATGAAGTGAAGGTGGAAGAAGCCGAGGATGGAGAGGTGGATGAAAATGGGGTTTCCATCTCCAGTAAAAAAGTAGGCCATTCTTTGATATAGATGTTTTATCTGATGATTCCACTAGTACAGCAGTCACTACAAAATGAAACGTTTTAGCCGCAGCCTCTGTGTCTCTGACCCATGCAGACATTTAACACCCTTGAAAGGAGACGGAGGCGGGTGGGAGGAGCCGAGGTAAAGGACGAGGGTATAGAAACTGAGGATGGGACGGGAAACGCCACAGGCAACACCCCCATACCTAACAACATTGGAGTCGGGGTCAGCACACGGCGCACCACCTATGTCGTGGTCAGTAAGGCAAAAAAAAAAAAGTTCAATGTCTTAGTTTTTTTTATGTCTTTATATATTTTATCCATCTATTAAAATTGAATTACTTCAAACATTCTCTTACAGGAAGCTCCATGTTCTGAGGAAAAGAGCTCATCACCTAACCTACCTGCCCCTGCTGCTGCTCCACCTAAACCCGTGCGACCTACCAAGCCTCGTCCCAAAAGTCGGATCTCTCGCTACCGGTCCAGCTCATCGCAGAGGGCCCGACGGCAGCGTCAAGCCTTCGCACAGCAGGCGGCAGCGGCGGCTGCTGCGGCCGCAGCGATGGCAGCGGCACCGTCATCTGGTGAGCATGGGGCTCCTCTGGATGACGAGGGTTCTCAGGGCCACTGTGGTACTGAACATGGACATGGGGATGGCAGTCTGAGCAGTCATCTTGTGGACGGAGATGGCCAGGGTCTGAACTGCATAAGTAGAGGAAACCTGCGCTATCCCAAGACCAAGAAGGTTAGAGGGCATGGACTTCTATGTCCAAAGTTTCGATCTGTTTTTTGGTTAAGTCGACCACGTCCAAAGATTGATTACTGTATCTATTTTGAGGCTACACAGGGCTAACCATGTTTTTCTCTGGTGTCAGTATCTGGTGACTGAGTGGTTGAATGACAAGGTCCCTGGAGGAGAGAAGGTCCACCAAGAGGTGCCCGTAGAGCGCCCACTGCGGATAACCACTGACCCCACAGTGCTGGCCACCACCCTCAACATGCTGCCAGGTCTTTCCCATTCATCGTTTATCTGCACCACACCCAGACACTATGTCCGCTTTGGCTCCCCCTTCAACCCTGAGAGACGCAGACCACGACCTCTCCAAATGGATGGCACTTATGGCTGTTTCAAAAAGGTAAACCATGTAACAAGGCATTGTTGAAAAATCGAGAATAAAGTATGAAATGCATAGGAGATTCTATAAGAATGTGGACATCCTAACGCTTGGCAGCATGCCCGGGGCAAGTCAACTCTACGATCGGGCATGTGGATTGTGTCGTGGAGTTGCCCAGTCGGAAAAGTGAAAAATAAATGTGTTTCTCAAACACCAATTTATGTGTGTCGCCAGTTACTTGTTGAAATCTTTAAAGTGTTCACAATCTCCTACTTCAGGTGAACCAGGGGCCGATCGTTTTATTTATGAATTGACAGGCAATTGACTCTCCTACCACTGTTTACTAATGTCACCTTAACCTCATGAAGCAATAATAAGCTGGATCCAGGTGGCAAGGATTAACTGAATGTAGTAAAATATCAGTGTGGTTAAAGTGCAGAAAACACTCACTTTTCTGATGGATGCTCTTTCTGGTTAAAACACTGCAGCTGAAAAATGCATTTACAAACACACAATGTTTAAGTGGAGCCTTAACTTAGCCACAGCCGAAAGAAGCTGCCTCAAGTTTTTATTATTATTTTATATTTAAATAGCTCAGCTGTGCTGTGTTTTACGTTCAGACCTGTCGTTTTTCCTTTGACACAGCGATGGATAAAGCAGGTGGAGGATGAGAGCTATTCAGCAAGCGTGGAGGATGGCACAGAGTCCACTTCCTCCCAGCAGAGTACCAGTAGCAGATCCACGCCCAACCCCCTGTCCACTGGTATGTACATATCAACCTTCATCTCCGATAATGACTCAATTATGTCAGCTTACTGCTGCATGCATATTTACCAAATGTCCAAGATTTGGTAGACTGAGAACAATTTCCGATATAAATTCGATATTTAATTTAATTGGATATATTTTATTTTTATCAGTCGACACTTCAGGAGTTACACCTCAGTGACCCTTAGTGACAATTTGTGATTACAAATCCAGCTTATTATTGTGATTACAAATTGTCACTAACGTGATTTGGGACATTTTAGCAATTTATTAAAAAATCCGAAACTGCACTTACTTGTTTACAGATGGTGCCTTTGCTGTGGGTGTCCAAATTTTGGTCAGGCTTTTTGCTTTAAATGTTCCTCAGATGAGTCTAGAAATATATGCAAATAAGAGGTTCCCTCTAGGTCTAAACTAAGCAACAGGTTTGAATTGAAATGACTTTATGTTTTTAAAATCACAGACGTCACCGCTCCGTTTAAAAAGCGCCGTTCCAAGTATATGGCTGAGATGACACCAGCACCCTCAGACCACCTGCTTCGCCCGCTGTCACCCATCACACCGCCACTCCCAGAGGACCACCTCATCTCAATGGTCCACGCTTCCCATGGCTCCCTACTGCCTAATGGCCTGACCTACTCGCCCATGCCCTCCCTACCTGCCAGCCGCTGCAACACACCGCTGCAATTTGAAGTAAGTCAACAAGTACATGAAAACCTACAAGCACAGGCTCTGACACTGGTTTGCCAGAGGTGTGCGTACATCGCTTCCACCAAAATCCACTAATATCCCCTTAATCGGATAAACGGCACCCACTTGTTCAACCAACTGACGGGACATTTACTTCTCGTGAAGCTAGGAGAGTATTTATCTCAGCCAGTGGACCTTCTGTAGATAGGTCTATGAAAAGTTCTCCAACCTATAGCTGTTAGTTTCACTATGGATTTCCTGTCAATGCACACGGGTAGGCTGTCCAAAAACAACTGTCTAACAGCCTTTGCTTTTCTCTTTAGAACATATCGTCCCCTGAGGCATCTCCTGTTCACCGGCCAGAGTCCATCTCTCCTGAGGTGCGTTCCTGCGTCTCGACCACTAACTGCTAATTCCTAAATACAAAATGTTTAATGCTGTCGATTGGTTAGTGAGTCTAACAAGATCAATACTATTTTCTTCCCATTTACGCTGTCCGTTGTGTTTCTTCAGCCATGTCTTCAGTCCGATTTCGAAGTCCCCCGGCCTCAGGTTCCAGACCTGTCTCTCCCCTCAAGCTTGGAAAGCCCCGTGGCCATGACCTCAGATGAGTTCTCTCTTGCCGGCGGGCACGATTCCCAGGTTTCGTTATCTGGGGCAACCAGTACTCTCAACCCAGTTTCCTGTCCTTCCTCAGACCTAAACTCCCACAACAGGGAGCAGGCATTCAGGACAGAGTTCAACCTCATATACACCTGCTCGCCTCTCAACGCAAACCTGGGGAACCCGCTAGCCACTGATCGCCACCTCTCCCAGTCAGAAGGAGCTTTCTCCCCTGCAGAGTCCTTCCACAGTTCCATAAGTGTCCAGGGGCTGATAGGAGATGTAGGCCCAGGCTCTATATCACCCTATGCTGATCCTCATTATGGGGGGGGCTACTCTGACAGTGGCACGCCTCCTCACACCAGCAACCCACCACAAAAGAAGAAGGCAAGTTCTACACATCTAAAAAATGGGATCGTTCAAACTGTTTGGGTTTTTTTTTATTTGATCCTGTTCAGGTTAAAGTTACAGTTTGTCAGCATGAGAATCTGTCAGTCCTCCCTGCCCGATACTCCCTGCACTAAAACAGATTTGCTTGTCTTTACAATCCACCGTGCACGACACAGCCTCTTTAGGTAGTTGTAGTTACCAAATTATAATATGCAAGAATGATAAAACTCATACGGATTACACAGACATCATTGCTGTTCTCTGATTGGTCAGAAGAGCGAGCCTCACTAAAAATGTGTGTAAAAGTGAATGCACTGCTGTCTGGAATTTTCAGTGAGTCTGCGTCCACAGGACATCTCCATGTTAGAATAAGCCTTGCAGTATATTTTGTTGAGAGTATTTAAATAATGTTGCTCACTGTAACTTTAATTTGAAACCGTTGCATCTGTTCTTCTGAAGCTCAAATGCCTTTGAGTGTGATATGTGCAAAAAAGCCAGACACCGTGATGTGCTTTTCCCCTTGCTCTGTCTCCTTGTTGACTTTGTCCTTTAATATATCACTTGATGCTTTGTGGCACTTGGACAAATCCAGTAGCAACAGACATTCAAAAGAAGCATATTAAACCATTTTATGTCTTTATCTGCTATGATTCCAATACTGTAGCTTTGAACTTCCTTCCCCTTCCCTTCCCTCCTCTCCCTGAGTCCCTTTCCCACCCTCTGCTCCTTGACACTTTTTGCCAAGTCTCTCTTCCACTTTTCTTCCAAGGCAGAAGGCCAACCAGCATACCATTAGTCTGCTGACAGGGAAGCCAGATTACCAGGCTATAGCTGTAAGAAGTGAATACAAGCCAGTACAAAATATGGTGAATATTTTCCCTACAACTACATCTTTAGAAGTGTGCATGTAAATATTGTTTCTTTGCATCTGCATACAGCACCCACCCCATGCTCCAACAGCTCCACCCCTCCCCTCCTCCAAAAACAGATTGAATTCTAACTATAGTTTTGACCAGGCACATTGATTTATTATCACCATTTCAGTCAAATTCACCCAAGTGTGAAAAGGTTCATTCATTGCTTTCAACACCACATGCCGATGGTTCGTGAATTGATGGTGTTAAGATGAAGCCCATGTGTCCTGACTCCATCTTAGCCATGTGTCTTTGCTTCATTTCATCCACGGCTCTTTCCCAAACTGACCAATGGTCCGTCCCTCTCCTCTGCTCTCCAGCCTGTGTGGTTTACAGCTTGTAGCATCACAAGAAACTGTAGGGATGGTACATGGCTGTCGGTCCAGGACTCAGAGTAGGACATGAAATTATTTGTGAACATGCAACCTCTAATACCTTTCTAACAGAGGACATGAGGTTAGCTGGTGTCAGAGAGGAAGATGCTCAGGATAGAGTGAGGTGGAAAAGGATGATTCGCTGTGGCGACCCCTGATGGGAAAAGCCGAAAGAGTAGTAGTAGTAGCCTCTAATATCTTGCTGTCCAACAGATGCCAATGAACGATTGTAAGGGAACCACTTAAAGTCCTCCTCGTTATGTAAATGTTGTCAGTATTAAGAGTCTAACGTCCCAAGTGTATAATAACAACTCCTGTTCACCAGCCATTTTTAAATACGTGGCTGTTGCATACTGTGTGCCATTTTAGATAAGCCAGATTTAAGATTAAATTTACACTTGTATATAGTGAGTTATGTTTAAAATTTTGACATATTCAAGTGGGCTATAGCTATATAGACAAGACAGTATATCAAATATAAAAACATATGGTTTATTTGGGGTTAAAAAGAACAGCTGCAACAAGCACAGTAGGTCAAGGTAGAAACATAAAGTTTACACCCTTGTAATTGCAGCAGTGTATAAAGTTGTAATTAGATATTCACTTTCATATCTGTTATGCCAGTGTTTCAAGGTAAAACCAGAAAATGAAGTCCCTCAACAACTATGGAGCCCTACTGTAAGTGGGATTGCATTGCAGAAGGTTAGCTTAACTGTAACCAGGAACTCCCTGGAGATTCCCATAACCTCAGCGTGTAGAGTGAAGGTGGTCAGGTGTGGTGAGTACAACGTAGGGAGCCTCCAACTCAAATTAATGGATCCAATTCCAGACTCTTCTTTCCTTCTTTGTCTTTCCTCTAAACGGTCGCCTCTACACTCCTGTGTGCTTAATCTTAACGCAATTACACAGATTCAGTTGAGCCATCAGTGTCCGTATCTGACCACGTGGTCCTCATCCTCCTCCCCTGCCTCCTTCATGTTCCCTCCTCTTCTCTGTTATGACCACATTAAGCTGGGATGAGTGCCCTCATTCTCATTGTAAAGAGTTGGGGATCTGTGTGTGTGAGTGCGGCCTTGACCTTTCTTTGGATGTTGACGTTGGTGTTCGTACTGTATCGTATCGGCGTGGTTTTATTATGATGTGGTGCATTTGAAGTTGCCTGCTCGTTCGTCTCCTCCTCGCTTCCTGTGCTGTATGGTACTAACAGTGCATTGAGAACACACCGTGTGCTCTACACTACGATGTACTCGAGCCCTTCTCCTGAGTGGTCGTCTGTTTATGCAACGGAACAAAAAATGCACACAGTGTCATTTCCATGTCTCCCAAAAAATCCTATGGTAATTAAGTTGTTTTTCTTTTTGTTTTATTGAATAGTGGTAAATACTGTTTCTAGGTGAGTCCTCTCCGGTGTGGTGCATGTAGTCTGCCCATCACTCAGTGCTGTTTGGTGTATGATGTGACACTCAGCGGCCTGGCATTAGTGTGAATGAGATGACTGTGTAGCCGTCCTCCGACAGCAGCTTGGTTATAGTGCCTGTCCTCTCCCCACTGCCTCAGGTATCTTTGCTGGAGTATCGTAAGAGGAAGCAAGGCAGCAGTCGCGACTCGGAGCCAGTCTGCAGCAGCTCCTCGCTCAGCAGCCCCCCCACCCGCCCTGGCTCCCACTACAGCCAGGAGTCCAATCAAGCTCATGCCCATCAGCCCCCGCCTTCCCCACATAGCTCATTCTCTTCCTCGGCACACACTACTCCTATCCCACAGATAGAGGAGGTCAGTCCTCCAGATCACCAGGGCCCTTCCGTGCCCCCAGACGGCAGGACAGCAACAACCAGTGGTGAGCGGCCTAGGCCCGGTAGTTGTGAAGACGCGTCATAAAAGCATTTTGTTCAGGATTAGTTCATGACAGTTGACCTCTGGATTTTTCCTATTTTCTAGGATGGTTCCTACTACTGTTGAGCGTTTGAGAGAAGGCCAGGGGGGTCGAGTGCTGAGAAGCATCAAGATGGACCGTAATTACAAGAGGAATGACGGCTCTACAGAAAAAGACTCCGGTACTAAGATATCAACAATGTCTGACTTGGATCCAGGCAGAGAAACTGCGCTGAAGTGATTCTAATAATTAAATGAGCCGTACTTCTGATGCACTGGAGCTGACCCACATGCCTGTGTTTTCAGATACAGATCGGTATGAGATGCAGCCAGCACCCATGGCTTCTCCCATGAAGAGTCCACACAGATACAGTCCCTCTGTGTTCTCTTACCAGGTAGTTGGTGCTTACTGTTAACTAGTGTATGTTGTTGTTACCCTTTATAAAGTCTTATGTAGCACACACGTGAATATTTGCATTGTTTTAGGCACAAGATTAGAATGTTTGTTGTAAATGAAAAAGCAACGAGGTGGCAATCTGCCTCGTTCAAAGGACACCATGGCGTCTTTCACATGACTACTTTTTCTTATGTGATATGAATGTGGCCTGATCCTCTCGTCACTGTCACAGAGTTGTTCATGTGCGTGTCTGTGTGTGTGTTCAGTCATCAGAAAGCCACCGGCAGACTGACAGCCCATCGTTCCGCCAGCAAGCCTCCGGTTCTCCATTCCGAGGTTCCTACAGTCCCTCATCAGGCCAGAGCTTTTACCCGCGCCTCTCCTCGACCCACCCGGGACTGTCCCAGGACCACTCCCCATCCTCCTTCCCCAGTCACACCCCAACCCCCACTTCGTCCTCAGACTCCAGGCTGTCAGCAGGGTCCCTACACCAGCACAGTGGCAGCCCTAACGTGGACAGAAGCCACGGCTATGGCAGCAGCCAATTAAAAGCAAGCCTTTTAAATAGCAGTGGCCTGACAGGTGCTCCCACCCCAGGATTGCGTGCCCATGGGCAGGATAAGATCGACTTGGGTGCCCAGATCTCCAGAGGGAGTCAGCAGCAGGTGTCTCGTAGCCTTACGTTGGGCGGCCAAGGCCAGGCACCGCTGCAGGCCAGTTCCAGGCTGCTATCTGCCTCTGGACCAACACACTACCCACAGCGAGGGACGAGCCTCAGTCAGTTCCAGCACTCCTCCCTCCAGGGATCTGGAGTAAGGACACAGTCAGGAAGCTTTTAGGACCTTGTTTAAAAGTGTGTGTGTGTGTGTGTGTGAGTGAGTGAGACAGAGAGAGTGTATGTGAAGCTGCGTTACCTCCTCAACCCCTACGGCTGTGGTGAAATAGGCCTCAGGGAGTTTGGGGAGGGAAAATGTATAGACCTAAGAGGAGCAAGGACTTCTTTATGGATTTCTTTTTTTCTTTCTCATTTTTTCCCTCTTTTTTTTCAGAAAAAAAACAATTACCACATTCTATACAAAGGTAATCATTGACTTTGGATATCATAGTGGAATCGGTGGGAAAAGCAGTGGATGACACCATCAGAAGAAAAACAACAAATCACTTGTAACTTGAAATTCACCCCAGTGTTTCCTCACGTGCCGGACTGTGCAAACAGGCTTCGTAACAGCCGAAAGTCGTACCGTTCACACAAATGTCTGTACAAAGTTATAAGAAGCTGTACCTATCATCACGGTACCTAGGTTGGAAAAAGCTGACATGCGTATGTACCTAATGTTGTTTTTGGTTTTTTTGGTAAGTGGCCCAGTCTGTGCTGCAGTAACTAAGAGTTTGGTTTGGATGGGGGGGAAGTGGTGCAAGCTAAGGTAACACGTTTCTTATCCGTTCTAAAGATGCATTACAGAGGTGGCTAGGGGGGAGCCTTCCCTGGATGGGATCATTCCATGTGATTGCCAGCTGTTCCTCTCACTAAACATGAAATCTGCCCCCCCGCCCCCTTTTTTTTCCTCCCTCAGAATTTTTTGTGTGTGTTCCAATGTTTTCTTGGTTTTAGTTCTCTTATCCCCACTGGACTATGTTGAATTTCAGTTTAGGACAACCTCACTGTAGACATCTCATTTTGTACTTGAGACATACAGGTCTTACGATTCATGGTGCTGCATTATTTTTTTTCCAATAAATTTGAAATCCAGTTATGTTCCCCACATATTGCTGCATTCATCTTGTCATTCAGTCAGTTCCAATATGAGTCATTTCCACTTTGCACTCATCGTACATTAGGAATGGAATGCCCAACAACACAACACTTTTTGATTTTTTTCTAAATGTTTTTTTTTCTTCCTGACCAATCCTTGCATTCCAAGTGTCACCGAGGAAAACTGGGAAGGGGATCTTTGGCGGCGAGTGCTTGGATTGTTTCTAAAACCCAGATAAAAAAAGCTGCTATGTCCTCCTGTCAGAGCTGCTAGCCTTTCCATAGAACACTGTATTATTGGTTCTCCTTTCACTCAGACGACTTGTGAGAAAGAGCCAGTTCTCTCGTGCCTGCCGCAGTGGGACCTCAAACTGATATTACGCTGACAGCTGGGTGGCAGCAGGAGTCGCTCGCTCTTCCTCCTGACATTTTCCTTTTGGGACCGAATGTGGGAAAACTACCACTTTGCTTTGAAGACTTTCAAATGGCTGACAGCCCAGTCGTGGGGCTTGACTCCACCTGCCACTACAGTACCTCCCCCCCCTTATGTCCACTAACACACAGAAGGGTACTCGTGGTACACCAGTTTTATAAAAGAAGCAAGTTGTGACCCAAAATTAACCTGCACCTTAATATGACATAGATACAACCTAAAAGACACAATAGGACAATGTGTGATTATGTTTACTTGTATAGAAAGAAATGTGATATAGACTTGTATGGATAAAATTATAGTACACTGAATTTATCGCATGATATTTGTTTTTAGGGTCTGAGTGTCCAGCTTTGTCAGATGGTTGGAAGCTAATCATTGGGTCTTTTCCTGGGTTCCTCCAACAGCCTCTCTTTGTTTTGTAAAGATAATTCTGTTGGTTTTGTTTTATTTTTACACAGATTATAGTAGTTAACTATGTCAATTGTTCCCCTCCAAAAGATTTAAGAAGCAACAGATGTAATGCATTTTGATAATAAAATAATCATGATGGTAATGTATTTTGAAAACTACCATTGTGATGTCATTTGAGGAAGTCCGTTGTGTGTCTTGCACTTTACTGCAGTCCGAGCAGTCCCATTATCCGGTCACGGCCCCTTTATAAGGTACACCTGTTAACTACTTCTTCAAATACTTATCAGCCAGTCACACTGAGAATGCTCTGAAAAAGAGAAAATATCCAGCGAGTGGCACGTCTCTTGGTGAAAACATCTCCTTGAAGCCAGAGGTCAGAGCCGAGTCACCAGACTAATTCACGCTGAAACAGCAGTATAAGACCACGCCAGGTGCCACTCCTGTCAGCCAAGAACAAGAAACAATTTGCAAAATCACACTGAAATGGGACGACAGAACACTGGAAAAATGTTGTCCTCTACTCCAACATTTGGGTGGTACGGTAAGAATTTGGTGTAAACAGCCTAAAAGGATGCATTGAGGACACAGGTGGTGCTGGTGCTGAAATGGTGTTGGCAATGTTTTCTTGGTGTGCTTTTGGCTCCTTTGTAGCAATTGTGCATCATTTGAAGGCCACAACCTACCTGATTGTTCCTGACCACGTCCATCCCTTTATAACCACAGTGAGTGACTTCCAGCAGAGTAACGCACCATGTCACAAAGCTAAAATCATCTCAACCATTCCCTGTACTCAAACGGCTTCCACACTCCCCCCTATTTCTATCCAGTAGAACAGCTTTGGAGGATGTGGCATGACGGGATTGTCATCGTGGATGTGAAGCTGTCAAATCTGTGGCAACTACTTATTGATGTCACATCAATGTGGAATTTCCAAAGAATGTTTCTAGGACCTTGTTGAATCTGTTGCACAATTAATGCAGTTCTGAAGGAAAACGGGGGTCCGACAAGGAAATAGCTAGGGGTACCAAAAAAAAAAAAAGAAAGTGGCCAGTGAGTGTTTAATTTGCTTCCCGTTTGTCTCAGGAAAACACAAAATGGTGATGTGGACGTTGTCTCTATCAGCTCTGCAGCAAACATGGTATTGATTCTTGCCATGAGTAATTCCACGTTCGTCACCTGTGTATGTGTCGAATTACCCACGACTGGATGATTGTTTGGTGCCAACGCTGATCTGAAAGGTTTGGCACAAGCTCAGAAAGCCTCAACTTGTGCTTGAGAGGTTGTGAATCGTTTAGAATTTCTCTGTGTTAATATTTTAAACCTTCGATTTTCGCAGAAGTCCCAAACTTAAGGGAACACAGTTACACAAATGAGACAAACAGCTGTACATATTATTTAGTTCATGTCTCTTTTGATTTAACTTTAATAGAATAGCTTGTGTGTTTAGGCTGTTCTTGCGCTGAAAAGAAGAGTTTGGTCGTCACCAAAGGGAAAAACCCTTTCCGAGCCGAAAGCTCGTTCTACTCACAGTCTTCTGGTGGATTCACTGTATCAAACCACACACATGCTGCGGAGTTCTTTTGGAGAGTATTAACGTCTTGCCTCAACTCTGCCCTGCAGCCCAATAACGTTCAAGGTTCTCCTAATGGTGCATTCATAAACCGTGATCTCAGGCCCTGACCATCCCACACCTTGCTCTTGGTGTGATCTAAACCTGGTGAGCATCAACAAAACTGCTGTTAATGTCAGACCTTTGATGGTGAAGAGCCCGATTTCTTTTCTTTAAATAAGGCACGACATCCGAGACTCTCACCTGATTGTCATGCCACTGACTGAAACACCTAATACACCAAACTTTCATCTCCTTTTACACTTTAATAATAATCCTAGAGGTTCACCTATTTTTGCCACACACATTCGTGATTTGTTGAAGTGAGTTCTCTTTGTGTAGTTTATGCAGAAACAAAGAAAATTCTAAAGAGTTTACAAACTTTTAAGCACCACTGGGAATGTTATGGTGCCTAAAACCCAGTGCGAGCATATGTCAGTAGAGGAGGTCAAAGGTCAAGCATTAAATGCTTGGTTTCTGCTTTGGCTCCACAAAATCTATATTAGAAAAAAAGAACATTTCAACATAAAAAAACACATTTTGCTCCACTTCATTGAATGGAATAATCCAGTTTGTGTGCTTTCATCCACTATCATATTGGGTTCTCACTCAAACAGCATTTACAGCCTTTATCCACTAGAGGGGCTGATTGGTTTTCTCAGCGGGTGGAACACTGACTTTGCTTCATCTCTCTGATAGAAATGTGTTTTTCCTCATAGCATTGACTAGATATTTCATATTTTACATTTTCTTTGGTTTGGCACCCTGTTTATCAGTGCCAGTTAGACAGGAACGTTGTCCATTCTGTGCTCATTCGTGGACCCGCTGTGAGGTCTTCCCTCTCTTTTCTTCAGCAGGTGGACAGACACTGAGCAAGTAAGTGAACAGGTATGCTGGCGATGCCAAAGGCTGCGGGGACGACAGAGGGAGAAGGTGGAGAGCAGATGGCTGGTCTGAGGCCCGTCAGCATGCACAAGTCTTTCACTGTCTCCGCTCTACCGTCCACCAGCACGACTAGCAACTGAGCCAGCGACCCACAAAGAGACGCTGCAGTTTAGTAAAACCACTGAAGGATGTCGTCTCTTACACTCTGCACATTCCTGTTTAAGGAGTTCTTCACTTACCACCGACGCTGGAAGTCTTTGAGAAATGTTTCTAAAGGCTATTTAATGGGAAAAGCCGAAAGAGAAGTAGTAGTAGTAGTAGACAGTGAAAGGTTTATTTCATAGGTTCCAGACTTAAGCCGGTCAGTGCTAAAGAATTGGACCCAAGAATTTAAACTGACAACTGAATTCATCAATTGTTATGTAGAATAATAATTCCGAATTCTTCTTCAAATTCTGGTTCTTCAAATATTTTCAACCGCACCCTGAAACTAAAGCTGGCTGTCTGCATGATTGTGCATGAAGTCTAGACTGGCAGCTTTAGTTTCAGTTCCAATGTGCTTCCACATACACACTACGTGAACTTAATCATCTGGAAAGATCCGTTAATGTGAAAAGAAAAATGTTATGTCTATTAAGCAACAAAGTAGAAAGAAATAATGTGTGCAAAGCCATAATTAGGTTCTTAACAATGACAAAACTTTATACCAGGTACACAGGAAACCTTTGGATTCTTTCTCCCTCAAGTCTCTTTACCTACGGGAAAGGCAGTTTTAAAGTATTTTCAATGTACAGACTACATGTAAGAATTGAAGATAAATACTTAAATTCTTGGAATACTCTGATCTGAGGGCAGCCTGCCAGAAATTTGGACCACAAAGAAGAAAGAAACCGCAAACAAAGTTACCCAACTTCTGGTCTGTAGCCAAGTACGTGCGTTTCCCACAGTGTGATGAAGTAGGTGTTTCAATACTGCCGGCATCTCTCGCAAAGCTGCATGAGTCTGCAGAGAGACTAAATCTTTCCAGAAATAACAGCAGCGCCTCTACAGTGTCTCAGGCAGGTTTCTTAGTGACAAAGTGGTGAGACCGGAGCATGTAATTAGGATTAAAGGAAATGCACTAGGCTAGATTCCAATTTCCAAAAGTAGAATGGGAGGCAGAGCCTTTAGCTATCAAGCTTCTCTCCTGTGGAACCAGCTCCCAGTCCAGATTCGGAAAGCACACACCCTCTCTACTTTTAAGACTAGGCTCAAAACCTTATAGTTAGTTCTAGTCCTGCTGCTATAGGCTTAGACTGCTGGGGGACCAACCCCTGATGCACTGAGACACTTTCCTCCTCTCAGCCCACATTTATTTGTCACCACTGTATGACATTAACTCTGTGTCTTTTTGTCCCTTAGTTGTCTGTCTCCCTCCCTGTCTCCCTCTCTCTGTCCCTGTCCTCAGGGTTTGGAGCTGTGTGTCTTCCAGTGCTTCCAGCTACCGGTCCTACCAACCTGCCCAATGTTTTCCACTCAGCCCAACCGGTCAAGGCAGATGTCCGCCCAACCTGAGCCTGGTTCTGCTGGAGGTTTCTTCTGTTAAAGGGAGTTTTTCCTCTCCACTGTTGCCTATAGCTGCAAAAGGGGGATCTGATGGGTTTTCTCTAAATGACTTTACTATGTAAAGTGCCTTGAGTTGAGGTTGTTGTAAATTGGTGCTGTATAAATAAAGTTGAGTTGAAATGAACTGAATGGGTTTAGCTTTAAAGTTGCACACGTAAACAACATTATCTTACTCTGAAATAGAGATAAAGTCTGACAGTCACGCTGCCTGAGACTTTATGCTCCAGTTTACTTATGTTACACAAGTCACGCTAACCGTTAGTAGTCTCCTCGCAGTTGTTGGTGACATGAAATGTTACTGTACCGTTCAAAGGACAAACAACACTTGACACATTTAAGTTTCCACAGCTTCCCATTGGATGCTTACAGTAGGATCCAGCGGTTGACGAGCGTAGAGTTCATGGTGGGAGCAGCTACGTGTGCAGTCCACAACGCTGAAACATAAATAAATCAAATTAGTCATGTGCTGTTTAAAAGCGACGAGCTGTGTGGTTGGTCCCCCCACTCATTTCAGCTGGTTTTACTTTGGCTCCAATCACACTCTAACAGACGAGTTAAACTTTTTGACAAGCCAAGTGATGAAAATCCAACCACTTTAGCAAACGGACACCAAAAATGGGCTTTGGATCGTTTTTAAAATGCACCTTTTGTAGCAGCTCTTGGCATCAATGATTAAGCAGAGAGTCTCTACAGGTGCATCAGTTTTATTTGTTGGTATCACGCAGTAACAATTAACCACGTTACAGGCACCGTGAAAACTGAAACAGAGATTAAAATAAAAGTATATACAGGTGAAAATTACACTTCTGCAATAAAATATTAGAAGATTCACTCTCCACTAACAAACATTATGTAGAAACAATATATGTAAACATGTTATGTTTACAACCCCTGCGAGAGCCTAAACTACGTTCCTCGCTCCTCATACCAGCTGTTCTCTTTATGGCCCTATTCTTCCTCGCTATCCCAAAGCTCACTCTCCCTGTGAGCTACAAACAGCAGATGCAGCGTACGTAAAATAAGAGACCGTCTCTCACAGTCGGCGAAACGACAACAAAAAATTAAGCTAACGGCATGAAGCACTGAAAGACTAAACATTGATAGACGTAGACATAGATTCACCGTGATATTACCTACAACTTACATGAACACACGGTGTTTTTTGGGACAGGTGACCCCAGCGAGGTTACAGAGGTTCCGGGTGAAATGACCACACCTCTGCTGACTGACCGATCACAAGCATCGGATAATTTAGCGTCATTTACACCTTTACTTTGACACATTCACGCAAGCAACAAACGTACGCTTTTCAATCGAAGTGCATGATCCCCTGAATTTATTGTGAGACAACGTTACACGATTGCAGAGTACAAAATTGACATTCATGAGAAACGCGTGGAGGAGTCGACACGCTAATCACAATAAGCCTGTGCCTTCATTAAAACGATATAGTTTTGTTTTACACACATCAATATACATGGATGTGTTTTTCAAAAAAATTGTTTTGGTTTAGTTTTTTAGCTTACTTTTTCTATCTCAACCCATTGATTTAAAAATAAGCGGTAAATTGTTTTTGCTATTACCACAAATGCCGCTCCTATTAGTGACAATAGTTAAAGATTACGTTGCCTTGGAGATGTGCGTGGCCTTGACTCTGCTGTTAGCAGTGGGCCCCAGATGTCTTCAAAGGCCAATGTTTGCTTCTCGGAGGAAAGGTTCTAATGGATTCTGTCACGTGATTGATCCACTGATTGATATGTAACCGTTTTTGCAGTTTGCAGTTGCAGCAAGTCCAGGCAACGATAAGTGAAGCTATTCTGAGCTGCCAGTGCCACTAGTATTCACAAAGATCAGCTGTGAAACAACAGCCTCCTACTCTGAGCCCAGAAAGTGCTCCACCTGTAAAGGCTTAGGATTCTTCCATGTGGACTTCTTCCATATCGAAACTTTACACAGGTTCCACCTCTCAGCGTTCACAGAGAACCAACACTCGTGCAGATACTTGAGCCCGCAGTCACGGCTGATGAGTGGGATCGAATAAGTCTTGACAAAAGACAGAGAAGACCCAGAAGAGGCAGATGTTTCCAGCTGTCTGAGCATTTTAGGGGAGAGGTTGAAGCACAGGCTGAAGGAGTATCTGGTCAGTCCGGTCCCTCTTCATATGGCAGTGTCCATCAGTCAGCCGGGCGTTGTCTGCTGTCGAACATCAGAGAGCCTACATTTGTGTTGTGTTACTATCTCTGAGTTTAACACAATTATCCGCCACTGGCTAGATTGGACTGAAAGAAACACAAGTATAACACACACGTCAACAGTGTCATGTATGTGACGATGGGACAGTACAAACATGGCTGTGTATCTATGAATACAGCACATTTTGCATGAATGAAACAGACCTATTTTTACTTATTGCATTTTAAATCACCTGCTTCTTAGAGGTGTGTCAGTTTGAACACTGAGACTGAAAGGACATAATCTCTAAAGAATGATGTATCGTCTCACATCACATCACTAAATGACATATGACACGAGTTAGGCATGTTAATGCATTTTTTTGCTGTGAAGTGATTTGTACCCGTGACCTGGTTGTTTGACCTCAGCGTTTCTTTTCACTATGTCCCTCTAATCTACATGCTCGGGAACGTGTAGAGGAAACCTATAGTAAGAAACGTTTTGGAATACCACCGATTTCTGGTCCTTTATTAAAAAATAGATGCATATTAAACAAGTTGCAAAGTACAATGGGTTGGAAATCCCACGGTCTATATTTCAACCTTTGTGAAATGTAAGTGAATTTAAAAAAATGAGAAGTGGCAGCAATGACGGCTTTCGTGTCCACATAGAAACGTGTACGTCACAGGATTATCCTATTCCTCAGCTGGGCAGCTTTGTCTTTGGGCAGCTTTGCAGCAGAAAGCCTCGATTTTCGTCCAGGCTAAACTACAGTTTACCTACGGACAGGTTGTGAGAAAACCCTGGGCATTGACGATAAGAGCTTCTTTTGAGGTTCTTTTGAGGCTTTTAACCTCCTTTAACCTTTGTGAATGGACCTGTGTCTGTCATTTGCTGCCTCTTTTAGCTAGTTTCAGGTCATCAATCGTAATTTTCTCATCATTTTGTGTCTCTCTTTCCAACAACAGGCTGTGACTTCTCCGGCCCGTTTAGTAATCCATCCATGACTTCACCAGTTGCTGAACTGAACCAATCTGCGGCCTGTTTTTCTGAACACAGCCCAAAGTCCGTGACTCGTTGTAGATGAAGATAAAACGAAACCATCAAATTTGGCTCCTTCTTTTTCTCCCTTGTGCTTCTGCGTGTGATTGTGCCTTTAATTCAACGTAAACGTGTCAAATCCGTGTTTGCATTGTGAAGCCCACTGTCCACACAGGGAAATTAGAGCCGGCAAGATGGAAGTCCGTGCTGGGTCCTCCAGCTCTGTGCTGTCCAGCTGGTGAATTCGCTCGGAGCTCTGCTACAAGGGAAGCCTTTGGCAGCAGATGGATGCAGCATGCAGGGCCTGTCCCAGTGGCGTGTACAAAAACGCCCCTGTCCACTGCAGCGGAAAGGACCAGAATGTGGGAACACTTCACGAAACAAAGGCCATTGGACTCAACAGAGTCGTGAATGACATACAGACATGACAGCTGTGGACAGAAAGGTCTTTTCCCCACGTCTCAGCTCGTTTCTCTCTGTGCAGCAGGGTCTGATGGGTGGATCAGAACGACAACGTTTCATAAAAATCAGTCATGCAGACACACCGTTCATTTTAGGGCATATTGTGGTCACTTTGTCTCAGTGTTGAGTTGATTTCATCTTTTTGTGATTCTTCTGAATTTCTCTGTGGTTTTCATGGAACTCATTCAAACTGGAAATTCACAGACTCCGTCCCAGTGGACCCCAGTCTATCTGTTCAGTCCACCCATGCTGGTCAAAAGTCCTTCACAGTCTTCACAGCCCAGTTTTTTTGAGCATTTACACATTTTATTTTTGGAGATGCTGTGTTCAGACCTTGTGATACAAAGAGACCTGGAAAAAAACTCCAAAATTACAGCAGCTGTCTGCAGTTCTTGATTATTTTTTTGAAATTTCAGAAGTAGCACCTGTGTGTTTGTACATCTGCACTTTATATGAACTTCTAAAGCTGCACATAGCTTTTATTCTCTCCAGAAGCCGAATATTTTTTACTACCCTCCTACATCACGCAACCTTATGGTTTTCAATATCTGAATCATTCTTGTATTGCAAAAAAATGAGAATAAAACAGTTTTTAGGAGCACCCCCCCTCGATATGAGCAATTCTCCACTTTAGTCCTTCTTTACAAAATGTTCCGCTGTGGCCTCTGAGCTCATATCCAATGTTTGAACCTGAAGGAGTCTTAGGAGACAAGGGAGGCATAAAGGGAGCTGAACGAGAAAGTCAAATTCTCAGTGGAACCGCTTGACTCAAAATCTGGGATCTTTGATATTAATCTGGAAGAGGAACAGAGAGAGAGACAGTAGATGCACTGAATGTTGGAGAAAAGGAAATTAAGTCAGACGAGAGAGAGGTCACTCACATACGCTGTCAACACAGACACAGAAGTAACAGCCGTGCATTAACTGTTATGCAGTGACGCTTAATAGTTTGGGATCCCTTTGGGATTTTTCTACTTGATCCGAATGTCACACGAGTGGTAGAACTAGGTGACGGACCAGAGTAAATGAATGAGGCAAAAGATATGCTGATTTATGTATTTAATTTAATTTATCCAGTCTTAAATATATGTGTGTAATTAATTCATTTGAAGGAGCCAGAATCAGATGTTTCAGTCAATAGAATAACTATGACGTCCCATTGTGTTTCAAGAAGGCAAATGTGGGTCTTCACTGTCCGAGTCTGATCTCGATGACCGCTTAAAAAGGCTTTCTGAAGAGCCGCTGGTGCCCGCCGGGCTGGAAAGGCTGGTTACAAATACATATCCAGACTTGGCGGATCGGGAGAACATTCGTCACCAGCCTTCGTCGGATAGTTGAGCAACACAGATTACACCAAGAGCAACGCGTGTCACATCATAAACACCTTAGGGTCTATCAAGCTAAGGGCCTAGACGTTCATGAGTCCATCACCAGGACAACAATGAACATAGGAATGCCAAGATCTAGCAGTCCATCCAGGTACTACGTAAATCCTTCTGATGTTTGAAAACCAACAGTCGTTTTTTAAAGGTGGGAATCCTGCCGCTCTAGAACCACAAGAAAAAGGGAAACTGACACGCAGCAGCTGCAGTTTTGGATTTCTGGCTTCTCAGAAGGACTCTGACTTACGGGACACACATGAGACTGAGCTGACGGGGTCACGGCGTCTCGCATTCTCCTCAAACATCACTTCTTTCCTTTGTTCAAACAAGGCACTTTAATCACGCAAATCAGATTTACCTTCTGTCACTGACATTCCAACAAGGACTGTCAGCAGCAGTAAGCTGGAACGCTGTGAGAGAGAACGCAATCATCTTTAAACAAAAAATACAAAAGTTTTACCTCAAACAAATATTTTTAACAAACAAATATGATTTGTATAATAATTATTATACAGAGATTAGAATTGTGTAATTATAATCTATAATTTCCACATTGGATATGTTGTCTTTACACTGTTTACAGATACAACATCATTTAGATTTCTTGCCATTTCACACAGCTTTTCTGCAGGTGGTTTTGTATGTCGTAACCATTTGTTCTAGGCGCAATCAGAGCTGGGCAGGAGTGGGGCAGCCTTTGGAGCCGCAAATTAAGAAGCTCCTGCACTTTTGGATTATTCACCATTAATCACTGAGGTGAGTGAATGAGGACAGAGAGAGGAGCTGGGGGGTGACAGGGTGGCGATTCATTGTGTTCTTGTGGCCGCCGGCCTGACTTCTTGCCCACAGACAGGACACTACAACCATCAATGCGTGAATCGGCGCTGAAACACTGACTATGAATGTATGGAGGTGTTAGTCAGTCAGAGCCTTGGAGACAAAGCCCGTGTTTTTCCTTAACCACAACTCAAGGAGAGGAAAGTGACACATGAAATAAGATAAGACTTTATTGATCCCACAGTGGGGAAATTCCTGTGCTTCAGCAGCAATAATGACATAATAAACTGTCATGTTAGGTTTGAGACTTTCCCTAAGCTTTTTTTAGAAACTAAAACATCTCTTGCCCTCTGCCTCAGGACAACCCTAGACACGTTCCCTGACGTTCGTTTATCAGGTCACAAGGGTCTAATGTGACCAAACTTCAGCTGTCTGAGGGTGAAAGATGGAGTCTGCTGAGGGGATACTGAGATGACAAAATTACTGGGAATAGACAGGTCATTAGGAAATGACTTGGATCAGTGTCTTCTGTGACGCAGAGTCATGCTTATAAAGCTCTGCATGTATCTCGGCATCTTAAATACTGTATCAGTTAAGTCTTCTAGATGGAGACACATGTGCTGGTTTCTTCCAGATCCCAGTGAAGACAAACGCACCTATTCATGTAACAGCGTCGAAAACAAAAAGTATGCTCTGGTGTATGTAATAGTAGCAGCATGGATATGTCCATATTGCAGTGTGGACAGTGGGGTGAATTATGTTATTTTTTTTAGGTCTGATTGAAGGCATAGAAGATGGTATGACTAGCATATAAATGGACCATGCATTGCTGAGGAGGTGAATAAAGTAGAACACCAGTGCGTCCAGCACTGATCCTTGTGGAACACCTTTACAAACCATCTGTGCACTGGATCTGAAACTATAAGCAACAGTTTGAACTCTACCACATATGAAGTTTAATCCAAACGCTATTATTTTGGATCACTGTGGTTAGCAGAGTCAACTCACAGCTAGAAGTTTGAATCCCCAGTGTCTCCCTGTTTGTGTGTGGGTTTCCCCAAGTACTCCAGCTTCCTCCCACAGTCCAAAGACATGCGTGTTAGGTTTGTGAATAATTGTCTGTATGTGCCTGTCCAGGATGGTCCCCATCTACCCAGTGACAGCTGGGATAGGCTTGAGACCCCGTGACCTTTATCAGGAAGTGTTAATGGATGGATGTTCCCTTTGATGGGTGGGGAAGGTAAAGAAAATATTATAAATTATAATTTATAGCATTGGAAATAAGTCACTGTAATGATTTGGTGTAGCCCAAATCCATGCACAGTTACAAACACAGGCATTCTGAACACTTTGTGGACATTAGAAACATGAGAAATCACATACTGAGAAGAGAGCAGGTGTTATGCTTTGTTTTGTTCATTTTAATTACACAATGAATGCGTTAACATGAGCTCTGACATGAGTATTGCAGTCCTCACTATGGCAAACAATGACAATACGCACATACACAGAGCCATGCTTTCCCTCACAGCAGGGATCATTCAATAACAAAGGCACAACACTTACTTCAAAAGGTAAAACAGTGACTTACCCCTGAGAAAGTGAACTCTGTCAAAACGGCAAAAAAATAATTTCACTCCTGTATTCATGTGGAAATGTCAAAGGGCACAGGGAGGAAAGTGATGTACATTGAAAATGTTCATATAAACATATGATGTATGTCAGAGACAAATGTCCATGACCAGTTACAGAAATTGAAGTCATGTCTTTACTTTTAAAATACAAAAACCCAATGTGATATTCAGCAAAACTCGATTTAACTCTGAGCCATTGTTTACAGGATCATTGATGGCGAGGGGGACAGATGGAGGGACAGGAGGAGAGAATTTGGTTGCAGTGAGTAGAAGGATTGACGAAGGAATCTTTGAGTACAGTGGAACCATAGAGAAGTGTAACGCTCTTTAGTTTCTGTGGTATTGTGTTCAGAGGAGTGGGTCAAGGTGACAGGGCTGTGAAAAGTAGAGCAGGAAATAAAAATAAATAAATGGAAGAAGTTTTAGTTGACAGGATGATAAAACAGGTTTAGGAGGAACGAGAGAAAAAATTTAGGTTTAGTCCGTCGGCTCGGTGCAGTGCACTCTTTAAAACAGTCGGGAAGGAATAAAGACAAGATGAAAGCACATCATCAATCAGATGATTTCACTAAGATTGAGTCGTGACATTACTGTGAAGAAGGAGTCGGTCACTTGCAAATTCAGAGCTACTTTGATGCTGTATTTGGGAACAAGACACTCTTTGAATTCATCCAACACTGACAGAAATTAAAGAGTGGGAGACGGGAAGGAGACTTAATTTTTAACAACACGGGACATTAAGAGGGATCAGATGTTTGCACATCATCTTCTGTGGGTGCTGTCACCTGAAACAGATCCAGGCTGATTCCCCTCACCCCTGGACTGAACCCCTGCTCCGATTCTGTGCCTGATAAGATGTGACCTGCAATTAGCTCCTCACAGTCGTGTGCTTCCACCAATCAGTCAAGATGCCATTTACGTACATGTCTGTCCATGAGTCAGAGTGGACATTTGGAGCAGAGGATATCAAGCTGACCTTCAGGCATTTTTGAAATATAACATTAGTCCAGAGTGACTGAAACCTGTGAGAGACGAACTAAGGATCCAAAAGCTGAAGTCACCACGAGACCAGAGAGGAGTACAAACTAAGAATTTATTTAAGAAACTCAAAACACGGTACAAGCTGTAAATACACAACAGAAGGCGCTCGCTACTAAAGGCAGGAGGTGAACAAATAAAGAAACAAACTTGGAAAAAACAAATCGCTTACTAAAAGTTAGGAAGATAAGAATATGTCAAAAATAAATTGCTCTTTACAAAAGGTAAGAGGGTACACCGTTAAACAAAACAAAGAACAAAAACTCACTAAGTGGGAAAAGGATCGATTAACCAAAATACACTCTAGGAGGAAATGGAGACACCTCATGCACAAACAAGAACTCACTAACCAGATATTTCCAAAATTAACAAAACAGATATAACAAACCAACAAAAACCGAGGCTTACAAACGAGATCTTCCATAACTAACAAAAGGTTGGTGGTCGGGGAATGGACAAGAGCACGAGACAGAGTATGTATGTAGGAAGACACACTAGCAACGATGATAACAGACAAGAGTCCTTTTAAAGTATGTAGATGGCTGATGCAATTCAGGTGTGATGGTTGGAGTCCACAGAGGAGTGGAAAACAAGGAGGGCTGGGGAGACTGAATGGACTGGAGGAGAACCCAGCAGACAAGGAGGGGAACTGCAGGGACATACAAAGCATAGGGTGAAAAAACAAAAGACATACAAGAAAATCAAAACCATACAAGTAATTAAACACCTAACTTCTGACAGAAACCACCGTTAATCTAATCAGTTCATGTTTGAGTCCTGGTGGATGCTTGTGCCAAATTTAATGAAATTCAATCAACACATTCCTACAAATTTGCGTTGGTGAGAATGTCACAGATGTGAGATCACAGGCCTTGACCTTTGACCATCAAAACTTAATCGGTTCATCTTTGAGTCCAAGAGGCTCTTTGTACCAACTGAGAATGGGACAGACATAGATAACCCAAACGCATATTTGCTGGTTCTTGCTGCACAAAGTGTTCTGTGATGTTAGCTGGCTACGTCAGACTGAAGGATAACTTTGTCCTTTCATCTAAACTCACCCTCATAAAGACAGTAAAACCTACAATGACTCGCCTCTTCTCACTGACAGTCTGGATTGCTCATCTGTGCCAAACCTTAGTTGGGTCCAACCAAATTCCAAAAAACTTGGTCATGAATTAATATTGAATAAATTGTACCCCAATTTATTTAAATGATATCACAAGTTCCTCATTTTCCCCAGGGTTTTTCACAGTCAGGCTACATTAGAACGCCTTAATCACTGACCAAGAGTTGCACAATGTTTAAAATAGGAGCCAAGTTTTAGCCCGATTCTGACGTATGGAAACTAAAAAACACACAATTTCCTGAGATCAGACATATTGTGCCGCAGCCAGTAGAATCACAGATACAGTGAGGGAAAAAATTATTTGAACCCCAGCTGATTTTGTAAGTTTGCCCACTAACAAAGAAATGATCAGTCTATAATTTCAATGGTAGGTTTATTTGAACAGTGAGAGACAACAATGACAAAAAAAATTTCCATGAAGGAAATAAGTATTTGATCCCCTATCCATCAGCAAGATCTCTAGCTCCCAGGTGGATCTTATACAGGTAACGAGCTGACATTGGCAGCCCTCTCAGCTCGTTACCTGTATAAAAGAGACCTGTCCACAGAAGAAATCAATCAATCCAGATTCCAAACTCTTCACCATGGCCAAGACCAAAGAGCTTTCCAAGAATGTCAGGGACAAGATTGTGGACCTACACAAGGCTGGAATGGGCTGCAAGACCATCGCCAAGCAGCTGGGTGAGAAGGGGACAACAGTTGGTGCAATTATTCACAAATGGAAGAAACATAAATTAACTGCCAATCTCCCTTGGTCTGGAGCTCCATGCAAGATCTCACCTCGTGGAGTTTCAGTGATAATGAGAACGGTGAGGAATCAGCCCAGAACTACTCGGGAGGAACTTGTCAATGATCTCAAGGCAGCTGGGACCATAGTCACCAAAAAAAACAGTTGGTAACACACTACGCCGTGAAGGACTGAAATCCTGCTGTGCCCCGCAAGGTCCCCCTGCTCAAGAAAGCCCATCTACAGGCCCGTTTGAAGTTTGCCACTGAACATCTGACTGATTCAGAGGAAGACTTTGTGACAGTGTTGCGGTCAGATGAGACCAAAATCGAGCTCTCTGGCATCAACTCAACTCGCCGTGTTTGGAGGAGGAGGAATGCTGCCTATGACTCCAAAAACACCGTCCCCACCGTCAAATATGGAGGTGGAAACATTATGCTTTGGGGGTGTTTTTCTGCCAAGGGGACAGGACAATTGCACCGCATCAAAGGGAGGATGGATGGGGCCATGTACCGTCAAATGTTGGGTGAGAACCTCCTTCCCTCAGTCAGGGCATTGAAAATGGGTCGTGGTTGGGTATTCCAGCATGACCATGATCCAAAACACACGGCCAAGGCAACAAAGGATTGGCTCAAGAAGAAGCATATTAAGGTCATGGAGTGGCCTTGTCAGTCTCCAGACCTTAATCCCATAGAAAATCTGTGGAGGGAGCTGAAGGTTCGAGTTGCCAAACATCAGCCACGAAACATTAATGACTTGGAGAGGATCTGCAAAGAGGAGTGGACCAAAACCCCCGAGATGTGTGCAAACCTTGTGGCCAACAACAAGAAACGGCTGACCTCTGTGATTGCCAACAAAGGTTTTGCCACAAAGTACTAAAGCACGTTTTTCAAAGGTATCAAATACTTATTTTCTTCATGGAAATGCTAATTAATTTCTAACTTTTTTTGAAACGCATTTTTCTGGATTTTTTTTGTCATTGTTGTCTCTCACTGTTCAAATAAACCTACCATAAATATTATAGACTGATCATTTCTTTGTTAGTGGGCAAACTTACAAAATCAGCTGGGGTTCAAATAATTTTTTTTCCCTCACTGTATGTGCTGAGTTCGTTTTCATTGTGTCCACTGTGAGATGTATAGATAACACGTTGTCCCGTCCACATGAACTTGTTTACGCCCTTATCTCCAGAAGGACAGACTTCTACTGTGGACACACGTCTGCAGCAAACTGGAGAACTGAGCCCGTCACTCACTCCTAAATCTTTGTGATTTTCCAATTAATCTTTCAGTTAATTGGATTTCTGATTTTAAAGTGCTGCTGCTGATTATAAACAATTTAGTGGCCTAGATCCAAAATGCATTTATGATGCATATACTAATGCATTCGGCCTTTAACAGCTTTAGGAAACACACTCGTCCGGCTCGTCTTGAATACTTCTCCACACAAATGGATCTAACTGTGCTTGCTCACATATTCACTTTTATCTCCATCCCCTTGTTACGATGTGATTTGATGTTGGCCTGGTCACTGGGGCACAGTCTAAAGTCGGGGCGGCTGTAGCTCAGTTGGTTAGGCAAGTTGTCCATGGACCCTCAGTGGTTCAATCCCCAGTCCCTGCTTGCTACACGTCAAAGTGTCCTTGGGCAAGACACCGAACCCCAGTGGTTGCTTCCAGTGGTGATGAGCACCCTGCATGGCAGCCATCACCACTGCGTATGTATGTACCAAATTGTGTATGTATGTACTTACCCAGTAAGTCGGTTTGGATAAAAGCGTCTGCCAAATGACTAAATGTAAAATGTAAATGTCTAAAGCGAAGTGCAGACCATTTACTGCACCTGTAAATTCAAAGACCATTTACACGTCTGTAGTTTGCAGTCCAACTTCCCATAACCAAGTCACTGAAACCCAGCCATTCCAATACGGCCCTTCTTTCCACAACCGCCACACATTCTGAGGCATTCAGTCACACTGCCCCGTCTTTGGAACTTTCTATTCGTAAAATATTGTTCTCTGTTCATACTTTTTTATTGGTATCAACAAACCATTGGTTCTCCATCCTCTTGTCCTCCCTTTATATGTTTATATTAGTTAGTTCTTGGTTTGTTCTTGTGCTTCTGTTCTTGCTTTATTGTTTGTTGCTTCTTTGCACAGTGACCTCGAGTGACCTGAAAGGTGCTTTTCAATAAAATGTATTATTATTATTATTATAACCCCTCTCTTTGAGCTTGCCCTAGTCCCGAGGCCAGTAAAAGCTGGGGAGAGTTGCATCAGGAAACACATTGTTAACATTGAGCTTTGTGCAACCTCGACCTTATGGGAAAAGCCACAAAGAACAGGAAAAAAAATCAGTGTTGCCCTTTGACCCAGTACATCATTGAACCCATATATAACAACGCAGTGACATGGAAAGACTGCGAAAGTGATGGACTCTATCACTGTTGCTTCTCAAGCATTTACCTCAGCATAGTTTTGATTGTTATGGCCATTATTGCATATGTCAGAGAAAAATAGACTTTAAAATCTGTCAAATATTAACTGATCTGCCAAAATTCATTAAAAATGAAATATTTTAGACACACTCACAGCTAAAAGGAATGCCTGTGATCAATTTAGATTATTAAATCACAAAGCATGTAATTAGTTAATTTTTTTAGTTTCTTGACAGCTCCACTTCCATGTCAAAGTGAGACATGGAAACTCTATCTCTAATTAATTAAAGATAGAAATGAGAAAATAAGATTATATTCACCCCCTTTAAAATAACTCACCAAATTATCAGTGATGCAGCCAACTGGTTTCAAAGGTCAAAGTTAAATAGAGTTTCCCTTTATGCAGTGTATGATTTTTATGACCGCCTAGAGCAGGCCATCAGCGAAACCTGAGTGACCAAACAAGAAGTGACGGTGGAGGCGCTAAGACACCAACGACTCAAATGATATACACTATTTACAACAATTGTGCATTTAGAGTTGCTACTCTGTAATTCTGAATTCGTAGTACATTCATTCGGTAACCTGGTACAATAGTAATTAATAGTAACTCTGCAGAGCACACCGCCCGTGGGAAATGGCTCCACTTTGGCAAGGACCAGAGATTAGATTAGACTCCTCAATATCTGCTCAGCGTGAGCGCTACAGAACGATTCAGGGCTGCCGTGTTTAATAAGTCCCTTCTGATGACCTGCTTAAATTCTCATTTTTCATTGCCCTGCACTATTTAGCACTGACTGGGCAAACCACGTATGGCTCTGAGCTTTTATCGATCACGGAATTGACGAGCCACAAACGTGAGGGGAAAAGACAACCTTTGTTTGTCTCATGCCAGGGGAACACCGTGAGTTTGTGTTACTTCCTCTGAGTGTCAATGTGCCGTATCTGCAGGAAAATGCGTACGCTGTAAAACTAAATGCCAAAAGCAATCCGTTTGAACTCCGTCTGAATGCAGGCTGAGGGTTTAGAGGAATGCTTCTCGGTGGTGAGTGGCCTTACTCACATGTAGTGTGCATAGTTGTGCCTTTTACTGTGGCTCAGGAGATACTCTAGAGCAGTCCATCGACCATTCCACGGTTTTTAGTTCGATTCCCGACTCGAACTGAACTCGGGTG
The DNA here is from genome assembly GCA_033026295.1 of Channa striata. Lineage (NCBI taxonomy): Eukaryota > Metazoa > Chordata > Actinopteri > Anabantiformes > Channidae > Channa > Channa striata. Next base: position 18,211,531 of record CM065186.1, on the reverse strand, counting down.
ACTTCACCCATGGGCATGTAAGTGTGAATGGCAGTGACTGTATGAACAAGAGTTGAAATAAGATTCCTCTGGGTTCAGTCCTAGAGATTAGTGCTCACATCTTCTTATAGTGATGGGCGATCCAGATATTTCCTGAGCTTACAAAAAAATCAGTTTTCGTACCTCCACCTCTCCCACACTGTCACCTCTAAAACACGAGGAGACGTGTTGGGTGTAAGTACTAGAGTTAGAGGACACAGACTGATGTAATGGATAATGTAACGCGTTAAGTACTCAGTTACTTAGTTACATTTTGAAATAACTAATCCTTTACGTTATAAACTACTAGTTTCTGGACTTTTTGTCACAATGACAGAAATCTGCCAAGAATGTCCTGTTGTTGGCAGCACTGGCTGCAGGCTGGACTAACACAGAGAGCATGTGCACGTTAACCAAGGCATTCACGTAGGTGTTTAAAAGGCCTATCAGTTTTATGTGTATGTTTGTGATCAGCTGTGTGATTTAGGCCCTACTACTACTACGACTCTTTTGGCTTTTCCCATCAGGAGTCGCCACAGCGAATCATCCTTTTCCACTTTACTCTATCCTGGGCATCTTCCTCTCTGACACCAGCTAACCTCATGTCCTCTGTTAGAACGTCCATATATCTCCTCCTTGGTCGTCCTCTCGCCCTCTTGCCTGACAGCTCCATCTCCAACATCCTTCTACCAATATAATCACTATCCCTCCTCTGCACATGTCCAAACCATCTCAGTCTGGCCTCTCTGACTTTGTTGCTAACACAGCCAACGTGCGCTGTCCCTCTGATGAGCTCGTTCCTTATTCTGTCCAACCTTGTCACTCCTAAGGAGAACCTCAACATCTTCATCTCTGCTGCTTCCATCACTGCCCCTTGTCTCTTTCTCACTGCTACTGTCTCTAACCCATAGAGCAGAGCTGGTCTCACCACTGTCCTGTTCACCTTTCCTTTGAGTCTTGCTGACACTCTTCTGTCACACAACACTCCTGACACTTTCCTCCACCCATTCCAACCTGCCTCCACTCGCCTCTTCACCTCTTTTCCACACTCCCCATCACACTGAACTGTTGACCCCAAGTACTTAAACTCCTGGACCTTCTTCACCTCAGCCCCCTGTAATCTCAAGCTTCTACCTGGCTCCCTCTCATTTAGGCACATGTATTCTGTCCTACTACGACTGACTTTCATGCCTTTTCTTTCCAGAGCAAACCTCCACCTCTCCAGCTGTTCCTCCACCTGCTCTCTACTCTCACTGCAAATCACAATGTCATCTGCAAACATCATTGTCCAGGGAGATTTCTGTCTGACCTCGTCTGTCAACCTGTCCATCAGCATAGCAAACAAGAAGGGACTCAAAGCCGATCCTTGCTGTAGTCCCACCTCCACCTTGAACTCCTCTGTCTGACCTACGGCACATCTCACCACCGTCATGCTCCTCTCATACATGTCCTGGACTACTCTGACGTACTTCTCTGCCACTCCCGACATCCTACTACAGTACCACAGCTCCTCCCTCGGCACCCTGTCATACACCTTCTCTAAATCCACAAAGACACAATGCAGCTCCTTCTGACCATCTCTGTACTTTTCCATCAACAACCTCAAAGCGAAAATGGCATCAGAGGTGCTCTTACGGCCTGTGGGTCCATAACTCGAAGCCTCTGTGGAAAATGTACCAGGGTAAATGTGAGTCTGTACAATGACTGAGGGTAAACAGGGCGATGGGTCAGTGTTAGGATGGTTGAGTCATTATAAAGGTCTCGACTGAAACAACACAAAGGAGTTTTTGTTTTCAGAAATGGAAAGGTACTTCAACTAGTACTCTAGTTACTATTCTCAAAGGGTAACTCTGTAAGGTATCTGATTATTATATTTAATGACAGTAACTTTGTAAAGTAATGACTTACTTTTAACAGTCACACTGATGAGGAGTGTAGAAATAAAACAGACCAACGTAAAGAGCTTCAACCAATCGTTTATGTCTATTACCATTAACCAGTTTAACTGTCAGTGCTGCCACCTCACAGCTACGAGGTTGTGGGTTTGCGTCCCCGCCAACTGTGGCCTTTCTGTGTGGACCCACAGTCCAAACACATGCTCGTCAGCCGAACTGGTGACTGCGGGTGTAAATGTGAATGATCGTCTGTCTGTGTGTCTCTCTCTGTTGGTCATGAGACATACTGCAGACCTGTCCAGGGTGGGCCCCACCTCTTGCCCATGACAGATGGGATAAGACTGTAGCGAACTCGTATATTTGGGTGATTTTATATTAATATAAAATATTAATATCCTCGAATTTAGGGGCACCAGGTTCAATTATGAGCGGAACCACGCTATAATTATTATATTATATAAACCGTTGATGGTCCAAAGTAACAATAGAATGAAGTAACAACAATTTAACCCAAAGATCAGTCTCTTGTTATGAGTTCTTTTCGTTTCAGTGACTTCTATCTGCTTAACTGAAGAAAGACAAACACAGAACCAGTTCCTTTAATTATTCATTAACCTACAACTACTGAGAATATTGAAGTATGTTTACGTATATGGATATATGGAATAAATGGAATAAGCGAATAGACAACAAAACATGAAACAACCAATTCTAAGTAAACAGATAAATTGTGCAGGTATGCGTGCGATGAATTTGGGCTAGAGGAAAGGATTCGAGTCACTATTAGTCACACAGAAATTATATTTTAGAAACTCTACAAGGAAACTTCATAAAGGCTCCAATGGTCCATTGGCTTTACGGACACCAGCCTTTTTCATAGAATAGAGAGAGATATTTGTACTTGGCCTGGGAGCCGCTGGAGGTTGCCAGGTTAGCCGTCAATCGGTACCGGTTCTTTTGTAGAGCAGGACGGACCGTCTCGGGTCTGCAAAGATTTCTCCGGCCCACAGGAGCGTTCACCTGGTCAGATGGCAGGCTCCAGTAACGTGGTCTGGTTCGGCTGGTGGCTGAGCCGACTGGTTGTCCGGTCCGGAATGGAGCCGAAATGTTGAATTGAAATAATTCAACAAAAACTGGTTAATAAAAATATGGCTATTCATTAAAAATCTCGGGCTCGGTCTGGACTAACTTTGACGGATTTTCTAGTAACAAAAATGGAAGTTTGGTTTGGAGTTCCAATCGTCAAAATAACTAATACAAAAATAGTCAGCAAAGACGTGCGCGCTTTAAAAATAGTTCGAAAAGTTACAAACGAGAGAATTGACGACAAAATAATTTGAACAACTTCAGCTAAGCTTTCTTAACTGAGGCACATTTCTTCTTGAGGATGGAGCTCGAAGTGGAACTCCTCTCCTCGAACTTCTAGGAGCTTCTTGGAACTTCTAACAAAGGAATTTAACTTTATTTATATTGTTGGGGCGTCGCCCAGACTATGAGGCGTTGCTGCTAAATTTAAATTTCCCGCGGAGGGGAGAGCTAGTCCCTCCTCCTAGATCAAATGAAATCTTTGTTCGGTTGAATCACACGAAGTCAAATATAGATTTCTCTTTTCATCAAGCCCAAAATCTCATACTCTAAAATAAAGCAACTTCTTACAATTGTTATACTGTGGAGGTTATAGGCTTGTACAGGTTTGTAATATTCAATGTGGCATTTCAACATACATGTGAGAGTCCTGATTTAGACAAATAGACGGAGTCCAATGATTATTACATGGAAAGTTAGCTTTGTCTAATACCTATTAATACACAGTCAGAACACACAACAACAATTAGAAATTCATTCACGCATGATCTGGACATCGCAGCGGATTAATATAACAGGATAATGCTTACATTTACATAACTAAGGTGTGCATGAATATGTAACATGTATGTGTAATATACGGAATTAACAGAAGAATATGACATTGCGTTTTAACTTTCAGACAACAAATTAATGCAGTTTTGTTTCTTTCTATAGACGAATATCTTCGGGATGCATTTATAATTTCCACCCAAGGGTGGCAATGTTGTGCCGTGTTACTCTTTCACGTCATTCTGAATTAAAACGTTTATTTTATAACTCCCTCATTTCTCGTCGTAGAAAGGACGGTGTCATGTCAGATTGTTCCAAATTTGCTTCTGAACACATTGGTGTGAGTTTTATGAAGCTTGATAGATGATTTGTCCCTGTTTTGGGGTTTGAGTTTAAACAAAGTCTTTCTGTCTAAGGGGTCTCACACCACCAAGTTTTATGGTTGTCTTGCAAATTCCTTTCCAGAGAGCTGGTACCATCTCGATAAGAACGTCATTTGCAAGTGAGTTAGGAGACAGTCTTGGGTCTGGTAGATGAAAATACTCATGGCAAAATTTATGCTAATGGCATGAGTGTCAATTTGGGGCTTTAAGCCAGATGTGGTTTGTTTGTTTTACTCAGTTCTTTTTGGTGTTATCTGGTCCTGGGGAGGATAGAGCTGGATTGTTTTATAAAGAAAGTTTATTGCCGGGTCAGTCTACCTCCCCCTTGCTTTCCACGTGGGGGTTGGATTCCAAACTCCTGTTGTCCCAGGTTTAGGTTCGATAACACAGAAAGGGATGCTACAAGACCCTACACAGGATATTTAAAAAAGTGGTCATAACATATATTTACAGCGTTATGATGTATGTTACATGTCACTGTTTTCAAAAATTTGCAGCATGAATTACTTGCTTGAGTAATAGAGTCCAAAATAATATTTTGCTTTTTTTGCACATTTTAAACACTGTTTTGACTGGTTCCCAGTACGCTGCTTCACTTCGAGGCACTGGAAAGTCCGTCATGAAACTGTCAGTGTCCCGTTCCACCCAGCCCACTTGATCATTGTGAGAAGTCCTGAGTCCACTGCCATCCACACAGATCCACCTGCAACGAATAATCTATCCATCAGTACACCCTCTCAGACAACATCAGCCATTCCAGAGCGATGCACAAATACCCCCTCCCCCTTCAGGGAGGAAACTGGAGTGATCATTTGTGAAGTCTTGCTAAGTACAGAGACAGAATCAGATCTCATCTTCAGCACGGTGAAATCACATTTGACACCGGTTTCATCTCCATCATGCTCACTTAATCAGCAGTTTGTGTGATTAGGAACCAGTGGATTATTTGATGTCCCCTTAACTTTGGGGGAAACACTTGTGGGCTCCACTTGTGGGCTCCACTTGTGGGCTAAACTGCTGGTCTGTTCTGCTTTCACTGATGGAGGAACACACACACACAGAAACTTTTCTTCCATATGTTTTTCTCTAATTCATGCTCCTAATACTGGACACATTTAGCTACTATAGCATTCCAGTGGTGTCTGGTCCAGTTTTTCACAGATGACTCAGCTGAGCTCATATTCACATCAGTTTGATAATCAGATTTCACATTTGACTGATTTGCACTGCTCATGACCAAATATTTCAACCTGATGCTGTTCGCCTCCAAGTTTCCCTCCATCAAAAAGAGATGGAGGGAAACACACACACACAAAACTAGAAGGAGGGAGACATCCCAGTTTTTGTACACCGTGGCCGTGTTGCAGAAGAAGAAGAGAGGGAAGCAGCCGATGCAGCTGAGGATGAGCACCATGGACATCAGCACGAAGAACGACGCTGCCGTGAAGGATCCGGACGGGAACGGAGCTCAAGTCGGAGAAGCTGCCCCGGCACGAGAGCTCCCTGTTGGAGTTTCCGCTGCCCACGCAGCGGTGGAACAAGCCGAAGTGACCGGCCTGGGGCGTGTTGACGCTGTCGCCGATCCAATAGGGCTGGACGAAGACCACCACGAGGACGATGGCCAAGCAGATGGTGACTACGGCCCACAGGACCCTGATGGCCCTGGAGTTGCGCATGTAGCTGTCTTGGTAGATTTTGGAGGCTTCCTGTGAAGGCAGCATTTCCTCCACTCCCCCACAGCAGCAGCGCGCCCGGCGGTCCCTCCGCCTATCACTTGGTAAATCCGATCAGAGATCTGGAATTATGGAAAAGAATTAGTCCAAGACATATATGCGCGGTCCGTCCTCTGCCGCTGGAGCCCAACCAGCAGATCCTGACCCAGCTCCGTTTTAATCCCCCTCTCCCTCTCCCTGGGATCAGTCACTCAGTTCAGCGCACACACACCTCCACTGCACCACGGCCAGGTGGCGGCTCCGCTGTGCCTTCCCCATCCAAAAACCCCTCGAAGAAGTGACGATGCTCCTTCGAATGGACCGAGGCGCTCCACCCTAACTCATTTCGGACTTATTAAATGAATGCTGTTAAACTCACCTTTGACTTCACTAAGCCTACTTCTAGCTGAAAAATGCCTCCAGATGACATCACTCGGAGGAACCTTTTGTTCAGAGGAGGTCATCTTGTTGCTCACACTCATAGTCCACCTGTGTTTCCAGAACATGCTTCTGCAGAAATCAGCTCACAACATTTTAAAAAGTGAATATCATTTGTGCTGTCAATTGCAAACGGTCAGTTGCATATTGATTAATCCAAAATAACACATCATTAATTGTATTTGGTTTGAAGAATGTGCATATGGAAACTATAACTATAACTATAAGTGCAAAGCTGTCAATTAAATGTAGAAGACCACAAACATTCTCCCTGAACAAATAAAACATAACAGACATAATCCAATTAGTTACCACATTTACCAACATATTCTTTGATTTTCCAGTCACCTGCTGAAGTCCTGTTGACCTGGGTCACCAGCAGTGTTGGGGAAGGGCCCCCCTGTTTAGTCTGCAGGGGCGCTGCAAACCTGTTTAGTAAACAACCTCAGATCAGTCACTCGAGTCAGTCTGAAGTGTTTGAAAAGAAGCGTACGTTAAAGGAAGACAGTTTACCATGCTCAGGCTGTAGGCCAGTCGCTGGAGACCAGAATCCAGGCTGGATCTATAGAGTGGTGCTAGGGCCCAGACCTGGACTCTACCTCAGGACCCACATAACTGCACTATGAACCAAACGTCTGAAATATCTCCACCTATATGAAGATGAAGTAAATCGTTAAACATGTTTTTACAATTGCCAAGCGACACAAAGGTTTTTTTGTCCAACCAGTAGTCTTGAACACATCAAATCCTAGTATTTCAAAAGCTGAAAAAGTCCAACTGTTTTGTATGTTTGTATGAAAAATGACTTCAACGATTGTTAATTATTAGCTTCTAGTTACTTGTATGTGATGTTGGCCTGGTAGCTCAGTGGGTAGAGCAGCTGGATGGTTTAAGAATGGTGTGGGATAAAAAAAATAAAAGAGAAAACCATAAAAAAAATCCCCAGCCTACCCACCAGGTGTGTGCTCCTGTGCTCAGTGACGAATAAGGTTGTTCTTCTTGAATAGTTTGATTTACTATTTCTTAGTTTTGATTTATGGATTCAATGGATTGGAAAATGACAGGGTTTGCTAACAACACTAAAGACAGAAAAAAGTGGAAGTCACTTCAGGGAGTGTTTTAGGAAGACGCTCACGGGTACTGTTAAACCAAAAAGCAATTTTCCTTCACCCCACTCCGGTCCGCTAGGTGCCGACACTGTCAATGTAGACCAACCGCCCGTTTACGAACTGCCGAAGAAGACACAAACCCCGCTAAAAACAGACGAGGAAGAAGCATTTCCTGTTTACTGCTCGCAGTGACCCTACACAGGCTGCAGCCTCCGTCTTCGCGGGGACATTTATTCATACCTGGCAGCATCTGCTGCAAACATCGTGCCGTCGCTTACTTGACTTCTGTGCGTCTTTAATCCGGTCGTCGTGCTCGTGGAGCCTCAGGACATGTGACTTTGGGGAAACGTGAACAGGCCGCGACGGATCCCGGAGGTTTCCTGACTCAGCCTGCGCGGTGTGATACATGACTGCACGTCGGTTGTGGAACATGCAGACAGAGTGGTGGTGATGTGTTGGAGGACTCCACGTGTCTGACGTTGAGCATCGTCGCTGAACCCACTAGCCTGGGAGCCGGCCGTGCTGACGCCGCTGCTAGCAGCCGCTGTGCGGTGCCGTGCAAGGGTTGGCTCGTGTTCGGAGTGTGGAGCAGCTCGCCGGTGCCCTGAATTCAGGAAGACTCCCCGGCTCCGGCCCCCTCAAACGGGCAGCCAGGAAGAAGCTGGCTGGGAAGGGATGGCCAGGTCGGTCTTCCCGCTCCACAGGTCAAGGCTCTGCGGTGTTTGAAGGAGGTCGAGTTCGCCTAGAGGCCACCGACGCGGCTCGAAACGCTATGATGGCCGCATCCCCCTCCGCGGCCGGCGGCTTCACGCCATCCAGGCTGTCGGTCAGAAAGAGCGAGGAAATAGCGGATTTGATCGATTTGTTTTCCAAGACGCAGTACAGAGCAAAGGAAGTCAGTTATCGGGTACGTGTGGGTGTCACCGGAGACCCGGGCAGGTTAAAGTTCACGGAGCCCCATCCCCCCCCCCCACCAAGGGTCACTGTAGGTCATGTCACGGAATTGATTTCTAACAAAACTAGATTAAATTTAGCTTTGCCTGTATCACAGCAGTTTCCAAGTGCTTCATAAAATCTTTGCTCCATTGTCACGAATTTAACACACAGCCTGCTGTCTTCTTGGACAGTGCCTGTAACCTCCCCACAAATGCTTTTAGATTGAGTTTGATCTAGATGCAACTGTTCTTCAGCTACAGTTTTAGTTCCTTCTAAACACTGACGTTTTGTTGTTGCCCTTTTTTCCCTAGGTGGAAGTTATAGAGAAGCGCTGCCTCGAGTTATTCGCCAGAGATTACAAGTACAGCGTCATCCAGAACTCCAATGGAGAAGTGTGCGGCCATTATCCTCGGCAGATCGTTTTCCTGGAGTACGAATGCACAGATGTTGACAGAGACAGGTACCTCTCCACTGCTCAGTCAATCCCCCTTTTTCTAATGCAAAGTCCAGTCTGCTTCGTTACCATCGGCTTCTTGTTTGTCACTCATTTAATTGTGTGAACCTCTCTGTCACGCAGAGAGTAAAGAGCGGTCCGTCCTCCCGCCCTTGTGATCACATTAGAAGGCTGAAGTGACTGTCCTGTCAGATATAGTAAACACTTGTGTATTACTCAAGAAAGCCTTGCTTGTCATTGATTAATAATGCAGTGGAATAATTTTTAAGGGTAGTACGGAAATATTTTCATCCAAGCATCTGCAGTCCAGCAGTGCCCCTTGATTTGAAGGAATCCTGGGATTCTAGTTGTTTATAGCGGCACCTGAGGTATGCAGAATTTTAGTAGGCCGTACCATAACCGTGTAGAACCCCTTTTTAATCATGGCTTCCTAAATGTAAAGTCTCAGAAGTAACAGAAAAAAACATAGTCAAACATGACTTTCAGTTTAAAGAGTTGGTTCTTTGCATGCCATGACTTTCAAATACTGGACAGTTCAGACTCCAACACTCTTTCTACCAGTTGTCACGTATTTATGTTCTGTGACAGTGTGAAACGAACAACGCCTGATGAGTCAGTGGAGTATAAGCAGAACTGCCGGCCAAACTCACAAATCCCAACTGCTGATGTCGGTTGGAAAGTATTAAACTTGTTCAAAATAATTTTATGAAGAATACCTGGATTTTAGAACTTTAGCTAAGCAGAGCTTGCAGTTTACATTGCTTTTGTTGAGACTACTCCAAGTGGTAAATCAATTTACGTTGACGTGTTCCCACCTTCACTTACCTGCTCAACCAGTGTCAGGATAATTTAAAGTGTACAGAGAAATTTAACATGGGCAGTATAAGACCCAAAATTGGCATTGTGATATCCCTGGTGACGTTTACAGCAAGGTAAATGCCTGCACGCGCGAGGAAATGGAACTCATCTAGTCATGGAGCTACTGAGCAACCAACTACCCAAAGACTTTTCCTGTTTTTGGTGAGCTATGAATACTCGATTGTCAAGTCAGAGTGTTGGCCTAAGAAGAATCCACTCCACGGATCTTAAAGTAAAACTGCAAAGTACTTATCTACATTTTACTTAAAGTCAAAGTACCCCGCTAAGAAAACTATTTATTTCAAACAACACTTATATATACTTAAATATGGTAATTATTTAAAGTTTTAAGAATAAAACAGTTCAGCTGGTAATGACTTGCATGTCTTTTTCCATCTACTGTATGCTGACTGGAAACATTTGCATAATGCAGTGAAGCATTGGATAAAAAGTTCAACAGCCTGCTGAGTCATCTGCCAATGATTTGCATCATTATCACTCAGCCACAAAATCTCTTGTTGTGTATTTTCTGTTCAATGTGATCTTTGAGAGAATTATTTGTTTACATGTAATAAAACAATGGTACAGGTTGGTAAATCCAGTTTTTTTTTTTTTAGTTACTACCAAATGCCTTAACTGTAATTTGTACAAAATTGTAGAAACTCAGCTGGCAAAAGCTGTAAATCAACGGAGAGCGCCGTGATTTGACTTCAGTTAAGTTGAAGTTGGCCACGACGCAGCTGGTCTTGGAAATGGGTTTACAACCCAGTTGTAAAATTGACTTGGTGCCAGTTCGCTTTTTGGAAATCAGGGTTGTAAGAACATGAAATTATTGAGGTTAATTTGTTGTTCCAGGTGTTGTTGCAGTGTGTGGTTAAACGTAATTGTGTTTCCTGTAAGATGTGCCATGTTCACATAAATTAGGCTGTCTATATGTTAATGTGGTGGTTTTTGTGTGCAGGTTTGAGAGCACCGTACAGATAACTAAGCTTCAGGACCTGGTGAACCGGAGCAAACTGGCTCGCTGCAGAGGGAGATTCGTTTGTCCTGTGATCCTCTACAATGGCAAGGTACTGCTGCACAGCTGCGATGTCTACGATCTGTTCTCAGGGTTTCAATGTCCTTTATATTTAAGTTTGTGCTTTTTTACAAACTCACAAGTTCCAAGACAAGTCCTCCATTTATTTTGTCCTTTTTGTAGCAAATTTTCATGTGGTGTTTTTTTATAGTTGGATAATCTAGCCACAGGGGTTGCAAGCCAGTAACTTCTGTGCCGGTCCCAAGCCCGGATAAATAGAGAGGGTTGCGTCAGGAAGGGCATCCGGCGTAAAACTTGCCAAGTACAACCATGCGAGTCATCCATACCACCTTCATACCGGATCGTCGAGGCCCGGGTTAACAACGACCGCCACCAGTGCTGTTAACCTACAGGGTGCCGGTGGAAATTGGACTACTGTTGGTTGAAGGAGAGGAGGCAGAAGGGTTCGTGGTCAGAGAGAGAAGGGGAAAGGCAGGAGATTAGATCTGAGAGTAGGGACTCTTAACGTTGGTACAATGACAGGGAAAGGTAGAGAGCTGGCAGACATGAGGGAGAGAAGGAAGGTAGATGTACTGTGTGTGCAGGAGACGAGGTGGAAGGTTAGCAAAGCACGTAGTATTGGAGGAGGATACAAACTGTTCTACCATGGTGTGGATAGGAAGAGAAACAGGGTAGGAGTGATTCTGAAGGGGGAGTTTATGAACAATGTTCTAGAGGTGAAAAGAGTCTCAGACAGGGTGATGAGCTTAAAGCTAGAAATTGAAGGGGTGATGGTGAACGTAGTCAGTGGGTATGCTCCACAAGTTGGCTGTGAGATGGATGAGAAGGAGAGGTTCTGGAATGAGTTTGATGAGGTTGTAGAGAGTATCCCCAGAGGAGAGAGATTAGTTGTTGGAGCAGACTTCAATGGGCATGTTGGTGAGGGGAACAGAGGTGATGAGGAGGTGATGGGCAGGTTTGGTGTAAAGGACAGGAATCCAGAAGGACAGATGGTGGTGGACTTTGCTAAGAGGATGGAAATGGCTGTAGTCAACACTTACTTCCAGAAGAGAGAGGAACACAGAGTGACATACAAGAGTGGAGGTAGGAGTACACAGGTGGACTACATCCATAGACGAGGTTATTTAAGAGAGGTTAGTGACTGTAAAGTGGTCATGGTGGTGTGTAAGATATCTCTGGTGGTCAGGAAGAAGAAGAGAGGAAAGACAGAAAAGAAGACCAAGTGGTGGGTCATTTGAGTTGAGAGGCCTTGGGTGGTCAGGAAGAGCTTCCAGATGACTTAGTGACTGTAAACTGGTGGTCATCTGGAAGGAGGAAAGAAGATAAAGACACTTGGTGGTGGAATGAGACAGAACCACATGGTGGGTGTGTAAGATGACTCTGGTGGTCAGGAAGAAGATGAGCTGAGAGAAAAGACAGAGAAAGAAGACCAAAATGGATGGAAAGATGTGCAAAGAATGAAGAAACTTGTAACAAGCCAGGAGAGTGCAGAGAAGATGGAAGGAGTATTTTGAGCTGATGAATTCAGGAAGGGAGGAAGATTGAGACAGGGAAATAGCAGAGATTGGGTGGTCAGGATGAAGAGGAAATGCTGTTGGTCCTGATGACCAGATGACTGGGAAACTACAGGTCAGAGGTAATCAGGGAAATGCCTGAGGAATGGAGGAAGGTGCTTTAAGAACAAGGGTGTGTCATCTGGAAGGATGAGGAAAGAAGATAAAGACACTTGGTGGTGGAATGAAGCACCACTGATGCCAGAGTACAGGACTGCATCCAAAGGAAGAGGTTAGCTAAAAGAGGCAAGAGGCAGAGATCCAGGACATGCAGCAGAGATGAAGATGTTGAGATTCTCCAGAGGAGTTCAAGGTGGAGGTGGGACAAGGTTGGACTGATGGAATGAAGATGAGGTCAGACAGAAGTTCATCAATGATGTTTGCAGGACATTGTGATTTGCAGTGAGAGTAGAGAGCAGGTGGAGGAACAGCTGGAGAAGTGGAGGTTTGCTCTGGAAAGAAGAGGCATGTGTTGGCAAACAAATTTGTCAGAGAGGCAAGGTTAGGGGCTGAGATGGTTTGGACATGTGCAGAGGAGGGATAGTGATTATATTGGTAGAAGGATGTTGGAGATTGAGCTGCCAGGCAGTGAGAAAGAGAAAGGGCAGAGATGGGCAGCGACCAAGGAGGTTGGAGATATATGGATGTGCTAACAGAGGACATGAGATGGTTAGCTAGAAGGATGTTGTCAGAGAGGAAGATGCTAACAGAGGACATGAGGTTAGCCAGAAGATGCCCAGGATAGAGTGAAGTGGAAACGGATGATTCGCTTTGGCGACCCCTGATGGGAAAAGCAGAAAGAGTAGTAGTAGTTTTTTATAGTTGGATGTCAACCCTTCAACTTTCCATACATCAGTTCAAAATTACAGGGCAGAAGTCTAAATGTATATGACGTACTGTGGAAACCTACTACTACGGGAATCTCCCAGTCAAATGTATATTTATACTGTTTCAGCCTGATCAACAATTAGTGTGAATTAGGGCCATCAGTATTTGGAGCAACAAGCTATTGGAAAAGAATATGTGCAGGATCATAATGTAATGTAAATACATGTTTAATCACTCACCTGATATTTTTACTGTGTACACGAGCATCTTTGGCACAAACATTAGGATGGATTTAGTCCTCTCTCTTCTTTGGTTCTAGATAAAGGTTTAGACAGGCGGTCAATCAACTGTCTGATCAACTTCAGATTTTTTTAAACTTTAGTGGTTCATAATTAGGCATTCCCATTGTGGTGTGTGAGACAGCATAACTTGCCTTTTATAATGGCTTGTTCTTGTTACTTTCACCTACCTGATCTTGGGCAGCACATTCAGTGGATCTTTACCACTATTAAAATTTGTGATCCTGTGGAAATGATAAATTGGTACTGCAGCATAAAACCGTCTAAAAATACTTTGAAGTCAATTCACAACTATAAAGTGTCGTCACACCCTTCTTACTATTTTCCCACGTGGATATAAAATAGGTCTTACAAAGGTGACTTATTGTAACCTGCAGAAACTTTGTTATACAACCACAATATTTCTGTATCCTAAAATGTTTATCAGTACTTATATTTGATTTTTTGATCATGTACTGTGAACCAGTATGTACATGTTCGACCAATATGAATGCTCATGCATTTGGAAAAAATGCCTTGTGTTGATGCAGTGAACAGCTGATAACATTCCTAAGAGATGGCTTACAGTTACAAATGCCTCCATTTTTGAGGTTTCTGTTTATTTGAGCCTTTAAAGTCAGAAAATAATAGAATACAACTAGTTGTACTCAACAAGAAAACATAGTCAAGTTCATATCTAAAGATTAGTGTATGAAAACTCTTGTCAGAAAAAGTACTGCTGCCCAAACACACTGCAACAAGGACATAACAAAGTCTGGTTAGGGAGCCAAAAAAGTGCCAACATTTCTCAAAACAAGATTATTTATTTAGATTTTCTGTGGCTGCCACTTCCTTTTTACTGTGTTGTAGCTGGGCAGGTGTCAGAATATTGTAACTTTGCACAAACAATAAGCCAACACAGATAATGGGAAAAGTTTTCTTGGCTCATTTCAGCATATATGCCGGTCTTCCACTCTGGCAGGCTGGGGGGAGTTGTATGGACGCACAGGATACAATTACATATTCTCAGGTACAGCACACGTGTGCCCCCCACACACACACACACACACAGCTGTTGAACATTTCCTATTGGAAGTAAATGTTCCACTAAAATCCATCGGTTGACTTTATTCGGGGTGACCATGCTCACAGCTGTCACAAATCTGTTCTATAGTTTCCATGCATTTGCAGCAAAACTGTAACTGAATTTGAAAAAAATCAGCAAATAACTGCTAAATAATATCTTTTGGTTTTCTAATTTAATTTGTATTTACACACATATACAGGTAAAATATAGTAGATAGCTAGTCTTTGTTCTCTTGTGCCTGGACTTTAGTTTAATATCATATTCAGCTACAGCTAAGTTGTGGCAGCCAGTTCTGTACAAGTCCCAGTAGTGCCAAATATTTTATTCCAGTAATAAACCAGTAATCTAGTTTTAACCCCAACTACATACAATATTTTAAATATAGAATCTGAGTGACAAGGCCACAAATTTCCCTCGGAATTATTAAAATATGTCCCTTGTATTTAATTAATGATATTTATCATCATTATGCCAATATTTAAGTTCAACAGATCTTATGTTTGAGATGGTAGTTTTGGTTGGTTCAGTTGAATCTTTTGTGGAAGTGCACCATATGTTCACCTTGTATGCTTGTGTGTCCTGTAGGGGGGAGTGATGACACATGGACCGGGTCAGAGGAGGTTCCAGAGGATGACAGTTCAGTCCGGTAATTAAACGGCTTTAACTGTATTATTGCACAATGGAGATCAGGCGATCATCTGTGACCGAATAATAACTTGACAGTTTTTGCTTGTGATGCAAATAACTTACACACGTGGATCTATTAAAAATTATACTGTTTGGGCTTAAAACTAAGAAATTATAACTTTGTGAAAGTTAAATTGATGATGGAGCTGCTGTGTTAGATTAGATTGTACAGTTGTACTTTTATGAAGTGTATATAAAAAGTAAGTTCTTCTGTTTGAGAACACACTTTTCCAGTTTGTCAGATTCCTGTTTTCTTCTTCCCCCCTTCTTTCAGGAATGGGGACTCCCAGCTCTTTGACAAGGTCCGAGGCCACGACATTAAGCTGCTGCGTTACCTCTCGGTTAGATACATCTGTGACCTGATGGTGGAGAACAAGAAGGTTAAGTTTGGCCTAAAGTAAGGAACAGCACAGACTATTTCATATGTATAAAGTGTTCTTTAGGTCACGGTTCACACCTCATTCAGGACATTGAGTCATTGATTTTGCAGAATGTTTTGCTGCTTCTTAATTGTGTCAGAGTGCCAGATGATCATGCTCGCACATTTTGGTAGATTTTAGGGGTTAACATTAGAATATGTGTGCACGGGTCAGTACTGGTTTGCTGACTGGTGCCGCAGTCGGCCCTGTACTGTACAAAAGCATTCTGCATATACCCCTATATACGGTGATCTCCTCTTGTCTTCGGTCTCTGCAGTGTGACGTCTTCCGAGAAGGTGGATAAGGCCCAACGATATGCAGACTTCACCTTGCTCTCTGTGCCTTATCCAGGTGAACATTTACAGTTGTCTTTTTAGTCACCTCCCTGGTCATGGACTTCCTGCCTTATTGGTTAAAGAGCCATCACTTACCCATTTGAATAAAGGGATTGACATAAACTTTTTTGCTCATAAGCCACAGTTCCTATTGGTGGTGGAAGGTAACGAAGTACATTTTTCACCTATCTATACTTTGCTAAGTTAATTATGACTTTCACTTTTTACTCCACTACATTTCTAACACATTAAAATCACTTTACACATTTAATCACAAACCGCTTTATATATATTTATATTTTTTTTTCTCTCTTATGAATATGGTCAAAGTCGACACAGGAATCCCTAAACTGAACCAGGCACGTGCAGGTTCAGGGTCAGTTTCTCCTTCCGTGGTCTTATTTGAACACTTACCTGAAAAAATTATCAGTTCTCTGTGTGAGCCGGTAGGCACTAGTTTTAGTCTTTGAAGTGTTGTGCTGAGTCTGACTTTTCCACCGACGGCTGCGTTTACAAATCGACTAAAGCAACGCTCCAAACGTTCTGTTAAGTTTGACTCCGCGCTGCCTCCCTCTACTTTTCTCTGTGCCATATGTGCAAAGGGGAGATGTGAAGCAGAACTGTGAGTGTTTGGTGCTCCTACTAAAACACATGAATGTGGCTGGTTGACGTTGATTTTTTTTCTTCTTCTTTCATAAGGAAGCAGCAACATGTGCTAGAGTGAGGTAGGGTTACGCATGGCTGTCTGCCGTGTTTACAGAAATGAGAGAACAACACATGTTCTCTCATTTCTGCAGTTTTATTTTTATTGTCACCGTGTGACTGTACAACATGAACAATTTAGAAATATTGCTGGGGAAAAAAAGCACCAGATCATAAAACAGCTTCAGGACATCATTATGTAAATTACCCTTAATAACTTAATGGCACCCCCCGCCCCCAAAAAATGCACTGTTAGTTGAGTACTTTTACTCAATAAATATAAATTCTGTACCTAGTTAATTTTAAATGTGTAGAAATGTCAGTGGGTACTAGAGTACATTTGTGTTTGTTTGTACTTTTACTAGAGTACATTTTGACTTTTGATTTGTACCAAGACAAGAATTTCATATTTACACTGGCCACAGTTTTGAAATGAAAAGTTTTTGAGGACTTCATCCACCACTGATGGCTAGGCTTCCTGTTCTTACAAGAGTAAAATAAACTTTCCAACAAGACAAAGAATTGCTGCAGTCCAGTTATACACTTGTGTTTGGTCTCCCACTGTGCTTACCTAGTTTTGAAATGAACACTCCTCCTCTTTCAGTTTTAATCCAGCTCTAGGTTATGCCATGGTAAGTTTTACAGAAAACAAAGTCAGCTCACATACCAGTGATGTCCCCATGGTTAACTGGGATTTCTGATGTACTGGCATTTATTATTTCCTGCTGTTTCTTATTCCAGTTTTAAAGTTCAACAAAGCAAAGGGGTAAAATAAACTTTCCAACACTGTTGCTGAGAGCAGTTGCTGAACTGGCAGTTTTAATGTTGAGGTATCTGTATTCAAAGTTGTGTGTATAATGGGGAAAAAAGTGGTAAGTGCACATTCTCAGGTTTTATTCAAGGGTCGTTTGGTTCATTTTGCTTTTACTCAGTAACACCAGTCTTCATGCTAAGCATGTCCCCGTTTGAGTTATTATCTGTGATATCCAGCATAATCCCACACTTTTTTTAAGGTATTGATTTAACGTGTCTTACATGTTGGAATAACAGCCTCCTCCACACCCCCTTTTCTATCATGCAACCAATGAAAAAAGTTCCAGCTGAGCATCATGTGATGCTAATTAAAAATGTCTCACTCCTTTTTCAGTTTTAATCCATCAGTAAGAACTATTTGTTACATTAACTGCAATGATGAATGTTTCAGAATACATCTAAACTCCTGATTGGTGTGCTGAGCTTTGTCACCCATGCAGCTGAATGTATATATTCAGAATACATCTCTCCCTGCTGAGGTCACCCTACTGTTACGTGAAGAAAGTGGTTATGTTTAATAATTTGTTGCTCATCCTCTGCAGCAATTACATCAAATTACATCAAACAAAGTTTGAAGTGACATTGATAATTTAACACCATTTGCTGGTTATTGTCTCTAGTGATGCTCTGCTGCGGAACAAACCGGTGGCCAATGAATTTTTTATGCATTCATTTGAACTAAAAAAGATGGGATGTGTTTGTACACTTCAGAATTAATTTATTTTCTCAAGGATGATGACGTAGCCAGCAGTTGTTGTAGCTGAGGTACACACTCCCAGAACCCACATTGTGTTTCACAAGTGAAGTGAATCATGGCCAGTTCCATTTTTCTCCTGTAGTTTGCCATGGCTCAGATACAAATTAATCTTTATCGGTCCAGTATGTTTTCCAGAACTCTAGTACTCTTTTAAGTACTTCTTGGCAAAGTGTAGCGTCTATGTTCTCTTGTTTCTAAACAGGAGTTTTAAGTTTTGCAGTCTAGCCTCTGTATTTCTGGTCATTAGGGATAAATATTGATACACTTAAATATCACAATATTATGTTTTGTGAAACTATTAGCTTTTGTTTTCCTTCTTTACCCACATGGAAAAGTTATCAGCATGTTCTTCTGTGCTTGTGAGTTTCCTTTGGGCACCTTAGTTTTCTAGTCCAACGACCCATAGTTAGGTTAAGTTGTGACTCTGAATTGCCTGTAGGTGTGAATGGTTGTTTGCATAGGTCTCCCTGTGTTGTCGGGGGTGCACCCTGTCTCTTCACCAATGAAAGCAGGGATGGACCCCCGTGACCCTGAACAGAGTAAGAGGTGGATGAGCAATTTGCATTTTTTTTTTTTTTTTTTAAAGGTATGTAGTTTAATCATGTACCTCCTTATATTTTTTTTCCTTGTTTAGGATGTGAGTTTTTTAAGGACTACAAAGACAGAGACTACACAGCTGAAGGTCTGGTCTTCAACTGGAATCAGGTACAGAGTCCGTGGTAATAAATTGAAGTAGTTTGACTCTGTCGTATTGTTCTGATGTCATGCTGTCTCATCTGACAGGACTATGTGGACGCTCCTTTGACAATCCCTGCACGCTTCACCCACAACTTGGATATTGACTGGACTCAGTACCAGGTCTCCTCTCCTCTCTTTTGTGCCATTGTTGTCTTCATGTCTTTGTCTTTCTCAAGAGTTTATGTGGTGCTTCAGTGCCATCTAAAGTTCAAGCTGTAAAGTGCTGTTAACAGTATTTACATCAGCACCACTCTGATTCAGACTGTGCTGCCGAGCATTACTCAAACATGGCTATAGTGTAAGGTTTGTTTTTTACTTTAAGGGGAGAATTAGGGGAAAATTACTTCATAAGGAGTTAAAACATCACAGTTAATAATTTATTTTCTGTGCTGTAGTAGCAGCATGTTCACTGTTATCTCCGTGTGTGTGTTTATGATCAGTCGTGGGACCTGGTAGAACAGACCCAGAACTACCTGAAGCTGCTGCTCCACATCATCAACAGTGATGGTAGGTGTTGGTTATGCTGAGAGTTGCAATTGGATTGTGATTTTGGGACTGTCAAAACTAGAATGTGGAAATTTGCGGCAACAACGTCTGAGTCGTTTATTTTCTTTGTTAGCGACTGTGTAAACAGTTAAATATTAACTCCACTTAGTCACTAACTTTGCCCAACTGATGTTTAGTGTGACAATCTGGTGAACGTGGAGGAACATTTAGGATCTTTTTTTTTTTTTTCAGGATGTAGTCGAAGTAGAGTGGATATTGGGTTTCTGTATTTCTAGTGAACACAAACATGACTCCAATGTTACAACAGCTTCATCCCCGTTTCAAACCTACAGTTGGCGTCAGGGTTGGTTGCACTGAACTGACATGCAAGGGGAGGCAAACGTAATCAAGAGGCAAACACATCAAGACATCAGTTCACACTGACATAAAAAAGTGAATACCAAAACACAGAAAACGTGTTTATCATTTATCTGCAACATTTTAATCAACAGCTAAATCATCTAAAATGTCAAAGATGACCTTTTCACAAACTGCTACCATTTGCTACTTAATCAGTTTTGAAATTGAAGGCTTTGGAACAGTCGGTTTTTCCAGAAATACAATCATGGCCTTCCAGCTGTTAAAACATCTGAAATAAGTTCATGTCCAATAAACTATCAATTTATGTTCATCTGTTTCCCCAATGTTGGTGACCTGTTGTTTTATTGAATTATATAAAAAGTCATCAGTCTGTATTTGCCATTAGACAGGAAGGTTTTTCTGAGGTATAGCCAAGAATTGAAAGATTTCTTTAAAAGGTTTCTTCAGAGACACCTTTTAAAGAAGCCTTCAGAGACTTCATGGAACTGAATCCAATCAGAACAGAAGATGCAATAGAAGGCCAGTGTGCCCAGACACTTTCTGTAGGAGAGTCAAGTCAGCTGAGCTCGTGGGCAGAGTTGCAGCAAGAAAAATAAGGATCAGAACACCTTTGGGAGGTTCTGCAGACAGCTTGGAAGGAAATCCCATCAATTTCTGCATTTTTGTTGACCGTTTTGTTCCTTCACATAAACACTTAAAATAAGTGTAAACAAACACATAAAACGGAATGTGTGGCGCTATTCCTAGTCTTTCCAAGTTTCATCATTCAGTATTATCCTATATTTCTTTTTGGTTCAGTACTTTACCAGCAGATGCCCTTTTGTCAGCTACATATTGCAGAAAAATTGCTTCTCTTTGTGGATGATGTTATCCAGGGGTGTCTAACTCCAGGCCTCTCCTGGTTACCTGGATCAGGTGTGTGCAGTCAATCAGAAGCTGCGGCCCTCGAGGCCTGGAGTTCGATGCTGCTGATATCATTGACCGATTCGTTTGGTGCTGTAAAGTGTTGTTGGTGCTGAAGATGCCTTGTTGTGTTGTGTTGTGTTGTTCCAGATGACAGTGGCCTCCTGGTGCACTGCATATCAGGCTGGGATCGGACACCTCTGTTTGTGTCCCTCCTCAGGCTCTCCCTGTGGGCAGTAAGTTTTTCTCATTCTTTTCTTTTTAGTCCCCTTTATTCTTCCATGGTGCCTCTCCATCATTTGGCCCCTCAAATGTTTATTAGTGACATCAGTAAACCACATTTGTCGATAGAATTCTTACATCTTAAATTTGTGGTCTTCTTCTTCACTTGCTCCACAGTGGCAGCCCTTGTGAAACCAGAGACTACTTTTCAAACATAGTGAGAAAACTAGTCTGGCAGGCCGGAGCTGCATCCTTGAACAGTCAGTGCGACATTGTTTTTAACACAAAGTGTTTGTCCTGTCTTTTTCACAGGATGGAGCAGTACACGCCAACCTGGAGCCGGCTGAGATCCTGTATTTGACCATTGCTTATGACTGGTTTCTCTTCGGGTACAATTTACATAATCACTATCATAATTTTATGACTTTGCCTTGAGCCATAACTCACAGCACATTAGAAATTGTAAATATTTCAGAGTCCATTTGCAACCTCTCTGCCATTTGCTTTCAGATGCACTGTTTGTGTGTGAGATGCATAATTGAAAAGTGACTAGTTAATGAGGCTGTGGTAGGCCAGGACATGATACAAGTATTATGAGTGTTCGATTTATCTTCTATCCTGCTTCATCCCACATTTTTCCCTTACACATGTACACTTTTCTTTTTATGATTGAGTGGACCCTCCCTAACATACAGTATTCTCCAGCTTCTTATTCTAAC
Organism: Channa striata; assembly: GCA_033026295.1. NCBI lineage: Eukaryota > Metazoa > Chordata > Actinopteri > Anabantiformes > Channidae > Channa > Channa striata. The sequence continues at coordinate 18,189,924 of CM065186.1, read as the reverse complement.
CTAAATTTAATTAGCCCTCAAGCCCTCTTTGAATTTAGAATGATATGGACACACTCACACGCACAGATACACTCTGTCTTGGGGTTCTGTACTGCAGTCATAGCTACATTGCAGTCCCACCAATGTGAGCCCATCAGTGCTGGAAGCAACCCCCTCACTGTCAGACATTAAAGGCTTGCTCAAACCCTTAGGACTGTAGCAAAGCACAAACACATCGGATGCGTGACCTGGATTAACCAGAGGGAGAGTTTGTAATTGCAGCACTCTTCATCAGTCACATCTGGACTGTGAGTGATATCGGGGTCCCATTCTTTTTATGTGGATTACAACATTAGCCGTATAATTGACATTAGCATGAACCCAGATCCCTTCTTCCAAAGTCCACATCAGCATGTTTTCCTGGTAATAAAACTGCCGTGGAGTCCATCAAACGATAGATGCAATGTTTTTAAGTAAGTGATCATTTAAAGTCAAGGCGATGATAATTAAGAGATCTGTTTTCATTATACGGAGGTTGTTGCGCAGTACAGCAGTATGTAGGTTTAAACAATTTAATAACACATTCATCTGTTCATGGTTGTAGTCTGATTACACCACTGGCAACGATTAACCACAAAAAGCTGGAAATAATCAATCGTCAATAGTTGGACCTTACAATTCAGAAATGAAAGGAATGTCTTATTTTAAACTAACTTAATTCTTTGTATATTTATTTCCAGTCACATGCTGCCAGATCGACTCTCCAAAGGGGAGGAGGTGAGTTGAACGAAAGATGACATTTTCTAAGGCTAAGAAACTGTTTTCAAAATGGCCGGCGGTAAAGAAAAATGAAATGAAATGGAATGGAAAGGAAAGGCTTTTTAAAATAGGAGTTGTTTTTTGTCTCAACTGCCCATTATCAATCAGTGTAGGTATTTCATAGTCTGGTGAAAATCCAAACCGTGAAAGTCAGAAGCTGAAACAGAGGTGGATAGAAGAATATCAAATATGGATTGTTTAAATATACACCTGAAGAGTTTTACAGGAAACTCCACTTTAACCGTTGCACTAATTATGTTATGTTCATAGTAAACACCTGGCTAACCTTTGAGCATGCATGAGTGTTTAGGATCAGTGAAGGCATAACGTTAACCACCAACATAAAAAGATCCGATCTGGGGGAGGAAAAGGCATTCAGCCCGCATTAAAGTAAGAAATGTGAATGTCGACCAAACAGGAGGGAGAGGGAGGACTTTATCAGAGAAGCAGCCGAGATGCCAGAATGGAAATCCAGGCAGAAGGAGGTCAGGAAGAACCTGCCAAGTTCACTGTTACTAATAAGAACTTTTTCTTTTTCCTTCAGATTTTCTTTTTTTGCTTCAATTTTCTGAAGCACATTGTTTCAGAGAAGTTCTCTGCTGTTAAGAAACAAAGGTTTGTTATTTCATGTTCTCTTCTACACACATTTGTTAGATTCTTCTGTTGCTCTGAAAAAACAGTCTACTCAAAGGTTTTCAGACCCTCATCACTTCTTTCAGTTTTGTTGTGTTGCAGTCGGACCTCATAATGACTTGAGTATTCAGACCCTTTGCTCAGTACACGTTGAGAAGAACTAAAGCCTGAGTTTTTGGGATTTCCTTGCTAATCCTGTCAAGCTTAGCCCATTTTAATGGGGAAGATCAGTGGACAGAAACTTTCACGTCTCCAAAGATCAAGTCGGGGCTCTCGCTGGGCCACTATAGAACATTCACAGAGTTGTCCCCAAACCACCTCTGTGTTGTCGTCCCATCTTCACACAGAATCTCTGGAGCTCACTCAGAGTGACCATCCGGTTCTTGGTCACCTCTTTTACTTGGGTTGACTGGCAGTGTTTTTTTTTTTTTTTTTTTTTGTTTTTTTTTTTTTTTATATAAATGTTAGTCTTTCCCAGATTATTGCCCTCCAATAATCTGTTCTGAGCTCTGCAGGCAGTTCCTTTGACCTCATGGCTTCTGCTCTGATTCAGGCTGCATTGAGAGTTGGGTGCCTTTCCAAACATGTACAACCAATTTATTCACCACTGGCAGAGTCCAGTCAAGGTGTAGAAACAACTCAGCAATGATGAAATTTAACTCTGGTCTCTTCCATTCCTCTTCAATTGTTGTTGCAGAAGGTCTGAATACTTTGGACAGTGAATAAAAAGGAAATGCTGAAATATCATAGACATCTCTAAAATTCTGTTTTCAAATTGAGTGTGGATTATTGAAACAAATAATGAAAATTGAAAAAGACTTGAAAGGGGTCTGAAAACGTGTCTGCTGATGACGTCTGATGAAACTCCAGCACTCGGTGTCATTCACCTTTGGCTCATTTCACCATGTGGCTAGCTGTAAAAAGACATGTCCCAGTCATTTTTCGTTTGGTTTGGCCCATTTGATACCAGGTGTAATCCGATACTTATTTTTACCTAAAGCCCAGTCCAGCCTTGTGCAAGTCTGCAGTCTTATCCCTGTCCTTCTCTGATAGCTCTTTGGTCTTGCCCGTGATTGTGAGGGGAAACTGGAGAATAGACTCTGTGGACAGTTGTCTTTAATACACAGTAGCTTTCCATACAAACGACTAATAGTTATTACACTTCACTTTTACCGACAAATTTTTCACACAATGGGTGTTTGTGAGCAGTAAATGCAGAGCTTGTTGTGCCTGTTGTTTGGTTTTGTCATTAAAGTGCAGTGTTATGGAAATTAATTTCCCCCTTTGGGACAATAAAGTCAAACTTAAACTGCCCATCTTTTTGTAGCCGCTTCACTAGCATCTTCACGTTGGCCTGACTGTCCCCAGACTAACACAGGGCTGTGATAAACATCCGTAGCTTCTTTTCAGTAGGTTGTACTGGGCTCAAAATATAGAAATGTGCAGATTAAAGCCAACTCACCAAAACATTATGGAACAAATCAGTAGTGTCTCCCTGACACCTGAAAATCATAAAAGAAATGGGATATTTCTGATCTTCTTGTCTTTCAGGTATTTCCTTTTTTTTTTTTGCATTGCATTGTGGACTTCCTGCCAAGAAGTAGTATGACCAGGCTGCTGGTGTGTTTGGGAGGCGTTCCGGGGTGGCACAAACAAAGTTCAGTTGGGTTTTAGACGTGCTTCAAAGTCTTAAACTGCTCAAATGCTGGAGAGAAACACCAAATGTAGATTAGAATTGGATTTGCTTTATTCTGGCCTAAAACTAGGTTTTGCGTTTAACTACTTTTAAAATGTGTGGACAAAGTGCTGACCTAAGGGTCTGAAGGGTGAGATTTCACTTTTCTTTTTAATAAATAATTGATTTTAAAAAATATCTCTCGCACGTTATTTGATCCTATCTTTCTTCCTTCCAGAAGGAAGAACTCTCACTTGAAAGATGGTGATTTCACTGTGGAAGACCTCTTTCAGTTAAGTAAGTGACTGTGGTGTCTTTGACAGACCTTTGATCAACGTGCATCATTTCCCACTCATGTTTTGTTAATTGTCTGATTAGATTGTTTCAATGTGAAACATTTCACGTGAGTTTTTTTTGAGCAAATTTCTAAAATTGTAATATAAGAATAGTTGAACAATAATTGGATAAAGAGTAAATGTTATTTTTGCTTTTACTCACTCCATTTACCATCTTTTGAGTGTTTCATTCATTATCGCTTTTTTTTTTGTGGGGACTCTTGTTGCAGCAGTAGGAGTCTTGTCGTTTGCCTTTGGTGTGATGCAATGAGGAATAATAAAGGTTCTGAGTGCCTTAAGCACATCTGATGCTGTGGCAGGAATAAGAAAAGAGACTCGGGGTGATAACACATTACTTTTATCTCTTTAGAGCATCTCAAGACTAAAATACAAAACACGTTGCATCACAACTCTTTGTGTCTCTAGGCCTATTGCAAAGACTTCATGTTCATTGATGTGCATAACAGAGCTTGAAGAAGCCATCAATTTATGCTGCAGTGGTTTATATTTTATTTTTGTTTGTATTTGATGGAAGCCTGTATTAAGATAAAATGTAAATCTGGTAAACAGTATTTTTATGTGTAACAGATAAAGACTTTTATTTTTTCAAATCAACTCGTTAACATTGATGCAGTTCAAATAAACTGCTACTCAGTTTAGCAGTTTAACTGTGTTTTTCTGAATACAGAATTGAGGGATCGTGGCAGTGTGACCAGTCTGAGCAGCGACTTTTCCCTCATCACTGAGGAGGTGGGCGGAGCCTCCAGCCTCGCCAGTGACACTGTGGACCTGTTGTCCAGCCAGCCTCAGGCGTCAGGCTTGTGAGTATCACAGATGCACATTCAGAAATGCACAATTAAAGTCAGGGTTTACTCTCCTTTTTGGAATTGTTTGAGAAAGTTATTCAATCATTAGTCGTTATCAGGATATTTATATTTTCACTGTTGCTCACGCCCGAAACACACATAAGGCGGATTTGTTTACTCAAAGGATGTGATCCAAGAACGTGGTTGGGGAGCGTTGTACACAGAGATGCATTAGGCTCATAGGGAAAGTTGGAGGTGTACTTGTTAGTTGGTTGGCAATTTTTGTGCAGCTATCTACTGACAACCTAAATGCTTTGCTCCTGTTGACTTGAATGATCTCTAAACAGGTGTTTTCAGTCCAGCCTCGTAAGCAGCTCCAGTGGTCCATACACTGGCAGCTTATTCACTCTATTCCTGGCGCCACTTCCAGGTTCCAAATGTTTGACCGGTTAAAACAGCATGTCGCTTGATTTTACAACGAAATACATTGTGGTCAACGTGTTTTGCTGGTGGCCTTACGGGTATGCGAGACACCGGCTTGGCTGGCTGAGCCTAGATCCATCCGGCTAGTTTGTGCTGGTGTGTCCTGCACTGTCTGTGCTAGTCAGACCCCCTTCTGCAGCATTTGAACTGGTTCGACATGTTTCGTCTACGTTTGTGAGAGGTAATACTCGGACTGGCAGCTCAGCACAGCAAATCGGTGCACAAGAACAGACCACGGTGACGCTAATGTCAACATCAGGACAGTTTCTATCTTTTCACAGGTCTTTAGCTTTCTCTTCCACTCGCGCAAGCGCACTCTTCGTCGCTTTCATCTTTACAGTGTGTTTAAGCTAAGACAAAATGCAACATGAGCCGTAGCAGCAAGTGGTCTTTATACTCCTCTAGTTGATGTATTAACCCAAATTTCCAGAAATGCAGGGACTCACCTTTTCTATCAATGACACTTTTAATTTATTTAAGAAATGTGGATACTAATTGCTGCAGTTTTATAAGTGGATATTTGCCCCTTCTTGCCTGGTACCAGCTATCCAAAGCTGCTCTTGTCTGATTCTCCTCCTTATGCTCCATACAGTTTCATTAACAGTCAGAACTGGACTGCCTGCAGGCCACTCAAGCACAAACACTCACAGTTTCTTCTGTTAGTGTTACGTGACACTGGTTGTTCAAATTGCTCCTCAGCCCAAGTTTAGTTATCATGGAAGCATGATGTTTTTTCCGTGCTATGCTTCTTAAGAGCGCGTACATCATGCACATAATAGTGGGCTCCATACAATTCTTTAAACTGAGATAGTTCTCTCGTGAAGATTGGCACAATGACCCACTCATGATCCCCTCAGCTGGTACTACTGATTTCACTTTAAATGTTTTAGGAACTTTTGGATTAATTTGTTTGCAGTGTGTTGCAGGCATCAAACTCTACATTTGCTTAAAGTTACTAAATACAATTATACTGATCAATTAGTTTGTGATGTAAGTTAAGGCTTTAAGTATATATTCTATTAAGTCCTACTTTTTTGTAGTTTTTTGTGTACTTTTTATAAGTCTTGCAGTCGAGTTTTTAACAAATTTCAATGCATCATCATCAAACTAAAGGACAACTCCAATCATTGTGGGGACTGTCGGTGCAGCAGACCTTCCGTTTTCTCTGATGATGGTGTACTCCCCTTTCATCTTAGGAGAAAAACAACCACCTCCTCTCCTCAGATGGTTGTTTGGAATAAGCAGAACCCCCTGGACGAACACCATTCCCATCCGCTCAATGAGGCCCGGTCGTCCAGCTCATCTTCCTCCAACCAGTCAGACTATGGTGTCATACGTACTGGTAGCAGTCCACTGGCTGTTCCTGAGAGAAGGTGAGTGACCTCATGTAACTCTGTCAAAGTTTCCATTACATGTTTTTAAGAAAAATTATGTTGTGGACATTTGGATGTCCAGATAGCCCGAGACACAGCTACTTCACCTTCCTCAAAATCAGCCCGAATGTAGACCAATAATATGAATATTTTTACGTGTCACCATTATGTGTTCAGTATAAACAGTACAACTAACATTAGTAATGCCATCATATACAGCAGTCCTGCCAAAAATGAAGGCTATTCAACTGTATGATAATTTTTAAATATATATTAAAATATCCCAAGTGTAACAGTACAGTCATCGACTGTATGGGACTAATCCACTGCATAGTAAACAAGCTTTGATGAATACTGCAGTGGATAGGAGACCGACCGCAGGCAGAGCTGAATTTTCCATTATTCTGAAAGATTTGCTTGTTGTAAATGTGCAAAAAAAACTGTTCAAGTGCCACTAAAATGCATCTGGTGGAATTACTGAAACTCTATTATCCAAATACCTTATTAAAACATGCTCTAAATTTCCGTCGCCCATGTGAGCTGTCAGCGTACGCTGCACATGTGTCTGCATACATTTTTGTTAAATGGGTGCCATGCACAGAGAGCTGCTGATTGATATTTTAAGCTGAAAATAAGTAGACTACAGGCCCAATAGAGTGAATGGAAATGGTCCAAAAGTGAATTGATCTCAGATGTTGATGTTCTCATGGACAGACTTTAAAAAATAAAAATAAAAGTGGCCAAATGAAATTGTGAGACAGTATATAGATTTGGACAGCCCGCTCACGTGTATGCTATGTGTAGGTATCTGACCCACCGATTTTTCTGCGTTCACTTTCTCCGCCCTCTGCTGCAAAAGTCAGTACAGACAGACACAAAGCCATCCTTGATCTGTTTTTGGTGAGCCTACATGGAGTCTGTGTTTGTCCCTGGCTTGGGATATTATGTTTTGGGGTTGTCTGTCCGTCCCGTTCTTGTGATTGTGATATCTCACGAAGGGCCGGAGGAAGTTTCTTTACACTTGACACAAGAATTCATATGGACTCAGATGACCTGATTAGAATATGAGATTTGAAAAACACTTTGTAAACTGCAATATATTTCTGGCTTTGCCATCAAAGCAATAATTTCATTGGCAACAAGCGTAATAAAATAAATGAAGGTAGTATTAAAGGATCTTTTTAATCAAAATTACAAACATAGGAAATTACCTGCTGTATGTCTGCAGATCTTATAGTACATAAATAAATCACAGGCACTGCAACTTGGCGTTGGGAAGATGCAGCTCATGTGGTTTGTCACAGCTGACAGTTTTAGCCACATAAATAAAACTTTCATCGCACCAAAAACAATGTTTAGATTCATTCAGTTCAATTTAACTTTATTGTAAATCAGTGACATATAAATAAAGTCATCTCAAGTCACTTTACATAATAAAGTCATTTAGAGAAAACCCAATAACAGCGGAGAGGAAAAACTCCATTTAACTGTAGAAACCTCCACCTCATGCTGGGCGGCCATCTGCCTTGACTGGTTGGGCTGAGTGGAAAACTTTGGGCAGCTTGGTAGGACCAGTGGCTGCGCACTGGAAGACGCACAACTCCAAAGGCGGGGACACCTGAGTACAGGGAAAGACAGAGAGAGGGAGAAGCACAGTTCATGTCCCCATCATATAGCGTGAAACCAAAGAAAAGTCGTGGTTTTTAGCTGGAGCTGACTTATAATTGGCTCAAGCATTACAATGAACACCCTCGGCTCATTTTTAGAAAGAGTCACAAAATCTCTTTCATGAGCGTTGCTCGTACTCCTATGAAAGTGAACTTGGGATTAAGAACACTCTAACCTCACAGTAGGACATAAAGTCAGTTATTTACGAAGCTTCAGTCAGGAGTAGGACTGCTCCTGATGAAAGTGACATTTTGTAGTTTTTCTGAAGGCTGAGCTTTGTAGTTTTAGCCCAGGGCTGGGGACCCCATGCTCCCCCTTGTTACCCACTGGTGGATATGTGCATCAGGTACGATTAATCAGTGAGAAGGTGGAAGAGCAGTGGACTGGTTAAGTCCTCTAAAACAGTTTCATACCGAACTAAACATAATCCTCCCTTGATAAAGATCATATAGACGGACATTTGAATTAGACTGACTGAATTTTGGTTCTAGGTGTCCCTAATAATTTGACGGCCCATACCTGGACATCTGTATAGGTGAACTAGTTAACTACTTAGAGCAGCACCTGAGCAGGATGGCAACATTTGATCCTCATTCAGGGAAACACACAGGTTTGTTAATCTCACTCACAGCATTCATCAAGCGGTCAAGTCAATGACACCAATCTGCCCAAAGTTCGTAAATTCACACGCTCTCATTTTCAGTGGCATGTGTGTCTACAGACAGTCTACAGTGAATCAGCCAACCTGAACACGGGCAATGGGTGATGATTAAAAACCTCAAGCATTAATTGACCAGCTAATCAGTCGCTCTGCCATTAATACTGGATTCCGAATAACATTTCCTTCTACAGCAATATAATTGGTTTACAACATATCACAAAAGCTTTTAATAATTCTTATGTTAGTTGTAATGTGCCCCCATAAACATACAGCCTTTCTCTTTGAAGAGTGGCTGATTTCAGCCACAAGCTACAAAAGGTCACCATTACCCTAAAACCGTGATGTTACACGATTCCTTTGGAGAAGCTTCGTCCCTTGGTGCAAGTGCCGCCTCGGTTTAGCCCACGTTAACTGTCACATAACAAAAAGAGTGAGCGTGAGGAGCTTGCAAAAGCCAGGCCCTGATGATTGTGACCTTGTCCAGATAACGCCAAGATAAAAGAATGGACGTAAACACAGGTCTGCTGTGTCTCTTTCAGGTTGGCAGCGGAGTACTCCCAGGTCTGGTTCGTCCCTCTCCACAGAGTATGGGAGTTGGCAGATAGTTTCTGGGTGTGGCAGCATCCACGACCACAGCCTCTTCATGCCAACTCTGGCCTCGGCCTCCTCCGCCTCTTCTGCTGTTACTGCTGCATACGACTCCCCCGTCCCCATCAGTTTTCAGGATGAAAGGCCCAGTGGACGGCCGTAAGTAACAAACTGTAAAACTCCTTTGTCAGCAGCTTGAATTAAGGATTAATAAACTTTGTTGGATTTCTTTTTACATCAATAACTAAGAATGAGAAGATTTAGATTTTTCTGTGTCTGAGAAGGGCTGGGAGTATCGGTGTTAATGTAAAAAAAGGATGGAGAATAAGAATCATCCTAATACAAAGACAACAGCCAGCTTTGGTTTGTGTTACATTGCAGTAAGTTTCTTTTCAGTGCACGTAATTCAATTTAAATTCAATTCAACTTTATTTATATAGCGCCAATTTACGATAAGGTCATTTCAGGGCACTTTACATAATAAAGTCAAGACTATACAAACATTTAGAGAAAACCCAACAAATCCCCCTTGAGCAGCTATAGGCAACAATGGAGAGGAAAAACTCCGTTTAACGGAAGAAACCTCCAGCAGAACCAGGCTCAGGGTGGACGGACATCTTGGCTGTTTGGGCTGAGTGGAAAGTGGAGAGAGAAAAGAACAGAGCAAAAAAGCAACAACAAAACATTGGGCAGGTTAGTAGGACCAGTACCTGCGCACTGGAGGACACACAGCGCCAAATCCGGGGACACCTGAAGACAGGGACAGAGAGACGGGGACAGAGAGGGAGAAAGACGACTACGGGACAAAAAAGACACAGAGTTAATGTCATACAGTGGTGACATTATAGATGTGGGGTGAAAGGAGAAAATGAAGAGTGGCTCAGTGCAGAGTCCCCCAGCAGTCTAAGCCTATAGCAGCATGACTATAACCAACTATAAGCTTTATTGAAGAGGAAGGTTTTGAGCCTAGTCTTAAAAGTAGAGAGGGTGTCTGCTTCCCGATTCTGGAATGGGAGCTGGTTCCACAGGAGAGGAGCTTGATAGCTAAAGGCTCTGCCTCCCATTCCATTTTTGGAACTTCTGGGAACCCTAAGAAGGCCTGCATTTTGGGACCGAAGTGGTCTAGTAGGATGATATGGTACTAGGAGATCTTTTAGATATGATGGAGCTTGACTGTTTAGAGCTTTATAGGTAAGAAGAAGGGTTTTAAATTCTATTCTACATTTAATTGGAAGCCAATGGAGAGAAGCTAATGAAGGTGAAATATGATCTCTCTTACCAATCCCAGTCAGTAATCTTGCTGCAGCATTTTGGATTAATTGGAGGCTTTTTAGAGAGTTACTGGGGCAGCCTGAAAGTAGAGAATTACAGTAGATCAATCTAGAAGTAACAAATGCATGAACCAGTTTTTCAGCATCGCTTTGAGAGAGGATGCTCCTAATTTTGGCAATGTTTCTTTGGTGGAAGAAGACTGTTCTAGAGATTTGTTTTATGTGTGAGGTAAATGACAAATCCTGGTCAAAAATGACTCCGAGATTCCTTGCAGTACTACTGGGGGCAAGAGTCATGTCATCTAAAGTAGCGATATGGTTAGAAAACATGTTTTTTAGACTTTTAGGCCCAAATACAATAACTTCAGTTTTATCTGAGTTTAGAAGAAGGACATACTTGTAGTTTGATGAATCGATTTTTCATCAGGTTTCATTGATAGACATAACTGTGTAGCAGTGAAAATTTAAAAGTTTTCTAATAATGTTGCCAAGGGGAGACATAGAGAGCGTATTGGTCCTAACACAGAGCTTTGTGGAACTCCATAACTAACTTTCGTGTATGTGGAAGATTCATCATTAACATGAACAAGTTGGAATCTATCTTTAAACCAATTTAGTGCAGTTCCTTTAATTCCAATAACATGTTCTATGCGTCGCGTTTCAGAGCCCCGTATGTTGTTTCTTAACCCAAGCATTCCTCGAGGGCAGTATTCATGTAAAAAAAAAAAGTGCCATGTGATGAGATGTTTTTTTGGTTGCTGATCTGACACCCACCACCCCACTCCCCAAATTAGCTGAGCTACAGAGGAGGAGATTCCAGGTAGTCTCCCTGTGACTCATCCTCCTACTCTCTGCTCCCAGCTGGAGACACATTTTCATTTCTGCTTGATCTAACTGCCAGACTCGGTGTGTCCCACCGACATCACTTTGGTACAGGCAGAGATCACCTTATCCAGGGGAAAGAAGGAAAATGGAAAGTGGTGAGAACAGCAAAGTGTGACGTGGACTATGACAATCACCTCTGATGGTCCAATAATGAGCAGATTGTAGGATTGATCCACACGGTTCTTTGAATTCTCACTTATTTGATGTTTTTTTTTTTTTTTTTTTTTTTTATATTCAGTTTCTCATTATTTTTTTACACCACTTTAAAACAGGCTCTCCCTTTTCAAGCTTTTCCTTCCTGCCTTCTCATCTTGCTTCCTGTTGTGTCTTCCTCTCTCTCCTTGCTCTCTCCTCGTCAGGTGTCCCTTCCCCTCGGAGCGTCAGGTCCGTCTGGAGGCAGTGCGGGAGGTCTTCCTGGCAGCCTATAGCTCCACCGTGGGCCTGAAGTCCTCTGCACCCAGCCCCTCTGGTGCCATCTCCGGTCTGCTCGAACAGTTTGCTCGTGGGGTCGGCCTCCGCGGCACCAACGCAATCGTCTAAATCTTCTCAGTGGGACTTTGGACCCTCCTCCTGCTTCCATCCATCCACAGTTGATTGTCTGGACTCAGTACAATAAAGTGCCAAATATCTTTTATTCAGGGGTGAAGCATTAATCTTTTTGTTAAATTGTCTTTGATTTTAAATGCTCTAGATTTGTTTTTCTTTTATTTTCTCTGGACTTATAATCTTCTGTGTTGAGTTTACAGCGTGTAACGTTGCAGCCACGGTATCAAAAAAGGGATGCTGAGAAGGCTTTCAGGCTGCTCAAATGTGAATGGCTGAGAACACAAGGTCTTGTACCATACTATTCATAGAATTCTTCCTTTGTTCTTAATCTTTTCATACATTTTATGAATACCTTAAGAGTCCTTGCAGTGATGTTCCATGGGCAGGAAGCAATTGGTTCATTTTTCGTTTGCTTGTTTTGTGCTGATGTTCTGGCAGATCTTGAAGGTTGGCCAAGCCCAGCACTGGATGTAGGCACCAAGCTTTGTTTTGTTTCTAATTTGATGCACACTATAGCCAGATCAGCAATTTTGGGCAGTGACACACCAAGCCAACAGCGAGGTTGACTGTTGTGTATCCAAATCCAAACGTTCTGCACCTGTCTGACAGGAAATGATGCCGCATGCCAGCAGTTATGTTGTGTTGGCACTGAAAAAAAAGGAAAAAGTGGCAAGAATGTGGGTACAAACCACAAACAAATCCGTTATCACATGCGAACATGTGCTCACATTGGATAGAGATTGTGCCCTCTTAGCCAATCAGATGTCAGTCCACAGTTTAACATGCTGACGCTTCCAAGGGTGCAGGACACACTGCTGACGGTCAGCTTGGTGCGTCATGTGCCTTAGTTTAAGAGCTCAGAACATCGTGTATGGAAATCAAGACCCAAGAATGAGTTGGACAGTAAAACAAACTGAAACACTTTATGTACAATGTACGACTTGTTGGTCACTGTAATCGTGACTCTTGTTGAAGTCGGAGACTGTTCTTGTAGTGTGGCTCGCTGTTGATGGAAGATCTAAGTAAGGTCTAGTTGAAGCGGAAGTGTTATTTCTCTTCTTGAGGGCACAGGAGCTGAACTACAGTCACACAGAAGATTGTTTGAGTTCCACAGACTGAGTGTTCGGATTGCGAAAGACAGTCAAGAGTGAATTTGCTGTTGAAGGTCTTGCGCTTGTGTGATTTCATGGTTAGACTTTGAACTATAGTGAGGTCTCGGGGGCTTCCACTAAACTCAGAATATTTGATTCAAATATGTCCAAAGGCTTTTGATGGCAACAACACTGTTGTGCGACATCCCGACACTTGCAGGTCAGGTTAATTTGTAACTCCAAATTCCGTGTTGGTATCAATGATCGGTCTGCCCTGTTAAAGGTGTCCCCCCTCCTGTACCCCCCTTACCTCAGCTGAGATGGGCTCCAGCCCCTGGACTACCAGCTTGTAGCTCTGCTCACGTTGGCAAACATCAACTCGATTTGGTTGAAGCCTCCAGTATTTCCTTTAGCTGAATTGTGCAGTGGAGCTACGACATTACAACCAGTTCCAACCGGAAAATGATCCCAGTAACCAACATCGATTACAGCGTACATACATCAGATCCTGTTTTTGCAATACATTCTTTTGCTTCACATAGAACTGATTCTGAAAATTGTAACCAAGGATATACAGTGCCAAACAGATTCACACTACGTTTTCTTCTTGCCAGTCTGTTATCGTCTCCATATCATCTACTTGATTCCACATCCTGTCATTTCTTTGTGTTGTAGCACACATAGGCACTGAGCATTGTAGTAGCAAATCTGTGAACAGAGGGCCTTTTAATGTGGACTCCGGTGAAGCGGGGGTCACACTTGATTGCTGAGATTTCTGCCCAGCCCTGATCACACGCGCACGCTGTTCTGTAGAAACGTGAGCCTTGGATCTACGTTTGTATATGTTCTACCCTCGTGTAGATTCACACTCACATTTTTCTTTAGTGAATTCCATTGCCAAATGGTTTTGTCGGCTGCTGTACCTCAGGACCTTTAGTTGTGCCTTTGTTCTCTTCAGTAACGCTGGATCAGATCTGTACTTCATCTGGTCTAGTTTAAGTTGTAAATAATTTTTGTCTTTACTGGTTTTAAAAAACGTCAAAGTTTCCAGCTGATTGTATTAGCATTAGCCTTGAGGTAAAGCTTTTGGGGGTTTTCTTTTGCACCACATTCTTAATTGCAACATAAGTGAGATCTGTGTTACACGTTAACTGAAGGCTGTGGAGTTTTATGGACATGCTTGGTCAGGTGGATGAGGTCATTCGACAGCACCCCCAACAACAACGCGCGCTTCCGTGTTTGTCAGCATATCAAATTGAGTTTTTTTTATGTGTATTTGACCTGAGAATTCACACCACTGCAGAGTCTTTTGGATATTAATTAGCTGCAGTCAAACCAATTGTTTAATTGCTGTCCTGATCCCTCTATTACTAAAATAATAGAGGCACAGACTTGGACTAAACTGGATTATCTCTATCCTTTTTGTTGTTACGTTGAATTTTTTATACAAGATTCAAACACTTGCTCGTGAAAGTCAGTTTAAGACATTTGCTTTGGTGGGATATTCATATCTTTGCATTTTAATCTGAAGAACAACAAGCATATGTCCTACGATTTTCTTAAACTTTTAGCATTTGACCTAGAGTCAAAGTCGGAAGTTTTATTCTGTTAGGTTTTTTTTCTTTTTTTACATTATGAAATGGGTTGTGTTTTTCCATCTGTTTGATTTTAAAAATGCACTTGTCAGTTTGTTTCCAAAACCATTTAACTTTGTACCTCCAAACAAATTGACAGTTTCTTCTCCTTTTTTCGATACTAGTCTATTAGGGCACAGCCACATACCCCTGACGTGTTTTTAATTTTTAAAAAAATAAGTTTTGTCTTTTTTTTTTTTATTCTTTTTGATTTTTGGCATAATTTTTCACTCTTGGTCTGTATCTAACAAGCAGCCAATTGCAGAACATTTTCAAGATGCCTAAAAATATCTAATCCCAAAATGAAAAATTCCCCAATCTTTTCTCCCCCTCAGTTTGTCATTTTTATTTTTCACTCAATTTGCATGTCAATGCTCCAGGTTTATCTCAGTTTTGAAATATGATGGTTTATCTCTTGTTTTTTTTGTTTTAAATCAATTTGAAATCTCTTTAGTGAAATGCTGCGTTGCACTCGTCCTGGTGTTCTGTGTGAAGTGTTTCTTCTTTGTACTGTTGATGTATTTTAAGTAATACTGACTTTTATTTTTTGTTATAAATTGCTCTTAATCATTGGCCAGTAAAAGGCTCCAATGACAGGTGAAGTGAACCATAAGTGGCAATTGTGACTAAAGGACAAATGACAAATTTGTGACTTTCTTGTTAAAATCAATTTATTTCTCTGACTTTGTCTGTAGTCATTCATTATCACCTGTGATGAGAACCGTCATTGTCAATATTATATTTTAAATGATCCCTATAGAGACATTGGACCAGCTCATGTATTTGTCATGTGGATTAGTTCATAAGTTGTTTACTTAGTTCTGTCACCATATTTTACAGTGGTGTAAAGTAAGCCAGGTAACTGTGCACGCAAGGGTGCCACCGTTCTACCGTAGTATATGGTCTCCCACCTGACGATGAACTTGTTCTGAGTTTGGAAGAGTCTCCAGTGCTTGCTGGGACTCCTGGGAGCCAGTTCGCGGATGTTGTGGCTCTGAGACTCCTGGCTGCTGCTGCTGCTTCTCTTCTTGCTTGGAATGAACAGGTACGAGTGTTTCTGTTCTCTTTTTTTCCCTGTGGTGGTTGATGAGTGATCTGTACACTGGAAATCTGCGGTTGATTGCATTCCTGTCAGTGGCTGACTCTTCCATCAGTATGGGTGCAACCATTCTAGTCCCACTCGCTAAATTACAGACAGTGTCACAGAGGAGGAGCTGCCTTTATCGCCACTGCAGGATCAATTCAATTCAACTTTATTTATGAAGCGCCAATTTACAACAAGGTCATCTCAAGGCACTTTATTATGTAAAGTCAAGACTATACAAACATTTAAAGAAAACCCAACAAATCCCCCTTGAGCAGCCATAGGCAACAGTGGAGAGGAAAAACTCCCTTTACCGGAAGAAACATCCAGCAGAACCAGGCTCAGGGTGGGCGGACATCTGCCTTGACCAGTTGGGCTGAGTGGAAAGTGGAGAGAGAAAAGAACAGAGCAACAAAAGCAACAACAAAACACTGGGCAGGTTAGTAGGACCAGTAGCTGTGCACTGGAGGACACACAGCGCCGAATCTGGGGACTACAGGATTACAGGTCATCAGTGATGCCCGTTGCATGATGTCACTGATTGGCTTCTCTTTTGAGGCACAATTTAGCAAATAAAACTAGACTTTACGAGTCAATGATACGACAATCTGAAATGAAGTGGTAGTTTTTAAAATGTCTCAACATTGTGACTGCCACTTTTCCTGCATACAGACAGTTTACAATATGCAAAAAAGGGGGCTCTCTTTCATTTACATGTCACTTGATTGTTCCATTGGGGCTTTTACATGCTTCACACAGATGTAGAACATGTGGCATCAGCTCCAGGCTGCTCAAAACATGTGCAGGCGAACCGTGCAGCATACTGCCCTACATGTTGGGTCTGAGCCTGAAGCCAGGGGAGGTACCACAGCTGTGGAAGACATCCTGCCTCGTGTCGGTACCAAAGACATCTTGTCAAGACTACAGACTGGTGGTTCTGACCTCACATCTGATAAATATGATGGAGAGGCTGGTGCTCACCTATCTCCGTCCATAAAGTAGCACCTGTTTACTAGTGAACTTCTTAGCAGGTGGTCCACCCTTCTGTGAGTGCGCTGACTGGCCCCCTAATTCACACTGTTCTAGGTCCGCCCCTTGTCGGAGTGTTGAACTACATGTGATTTCAGCACATTTGGCAGAGACGTGTTGGTACCTCATCACTGCATGTTGACTCTGTCAAATCAGTTTAGTTGGGTTAATACTGACACCACACAGATGAGATTGTTTGTCAGGTGTTTTATGGAAAGCAGGGTTGTGAGCTCGCCTGTCAAACGTTTGCCTTTAGTTTCAGAAATGGTGCAGTTAGCCTGCCTAATCCTGCTTAGATTCCACTTTGTGGAAGTCAGTGTGTTCTGTACCAAACCGAAGCTGGCTCACAATGTGCTTTGCCATAAACAGTGGACTGTCATTTTCTTATCACCTATAAGTATCACGCTCCGATCAGTCACAACTGCTGATCTTAATGTCACGTCAGCGTGGTTGCTCTGAGCACTCTCCACTACAGGTGCAGCTTTAAAAATTGTATTCAAATCAAAGAGGAATACGCCACTAACAATGTTTATTAAACAGTAGTTATTGGTAATTATGGCAAGACATGTACAGTACTAAATAAGGGTCAAAGGTCACTGTTGGTAAAGGTGAAGCTGACTTTGACACTTTATGTGCATGTGTGAAAACCAGCAGGTTGTGGTAATGTTGTGGCTGACCGGCGTCTACTGTCGAAAGCTGGTCGTGCAGGTCTTTGTCTCCACCTGCCGACGTATGGGGAGGTGTGTGTGTGTGTGTGTGTGTGTGTGTGAGAAAGCATCCTCCTTCTCCTCAGGTATCCCTCCTGAACCTTCAGCTGCGCTCCAGCCACCGTCAGCAGCAGCAGCAACATCAAGCGGAGCCGCTGCTCTCATCCTCCTCCTCTTCATCCTCCTCCTCCTCTTCGTGTGGACGACACACACACACACTGAAGCAGAAAGCGGAGCTTTCATATAAAGTGGGAACTTCCACCGCTGACAAGTGATCCAGTCCAGCTCCGGCCATGGCGACCATACGGGACTTCGACCCGCTCACCTCCGCCGTCCCTGCGACCAAGATCGAAGTCACAGTGTCCTGCAGGTAAGCGCGCGCAGGCATTGTCACCGTTCGACGGTCTCACGTGTCGCCGCTTTGGAACCTTGATATTGGCTCCATTTAGATTTGTGTTGCTGTCCTCCGTATCTCCGGGACTTTCCCGTCAGTATTTGTTGTCTCCGAGGCGCCCGGACAAACTCTGCCTCTCTCCCGTTTGCTGCTGTGGGTAGAAGTGCGTGAGGAGGATCCGATTTGGACGATGGTGGTTTCTCCTGAGCGGAGTCTAACCGAAGGGTTCAAGAGAAACTCACATCTACAGTGAATGTTTGTTCTCAGTCTTCATGAAAACTCAGACTAATAATTCAGTGGGGAGAACCCCGTCTGACTGCAGGATCAAGATCTCTGTACGCTTCTCACAGCTGGATTTGGATGTTCTCTCTGGTCCAGGTCTCTCCACTGAGGTTCTAGGGGGGTTAAATCTCAATCTGCACTTGGAGTTCTGCCCCACGTCATTCCTGCTCATTCTCTCTTTTACTTTGAATAATGGCACAAAAACACAATAAACGCAGAGGAAGAGAATTTTCCCACGGTGCACAGTATTGAACTGGTTAAGTCGAAACAGCCTGTGTGGATAATACTTGTGTGTCTGGTACAAACTACTGCAGGGTGGAGTCACGTATCCCGTACATGGGGTCAAAGCCTCCTGGTCCAGGAGAGAACAGGACATATCGGATCCTGTTGCTCTGCTTTCTTATTTTCTCAAAGTTGCAGCTTGTCTCTTACCTCTCTTGCCTCATATCTCTCCCACTAATGTTTCATGTTGGAATGATGCTGGTGTACGTTTAGAGGAAGGAAGCGGTCGTGTTTGTGGTCAGGGCGAGCAGGTATATGCCGCATGTGCTAAACTAAATTGATGTTAACACTGGCTTTTCCAGTTTATCCCCCGTCAGTTTGAACGTCTTTGTTTGCTTGCGTTGTTTGCTTGTGGTTTCCTGTCTCAGAAAATAGCACTTTAACGTGATGCTGCTGTCAGACACGTTGGCAAACCTGGAAAATGATGGACACGGCATCACTTCCGAAGCATTTGTCTGTGCAGGGCCAGTCAACATGCGAACGGAGCATGACGCTGCTGATTGTGACGAGCTGTTCCAGCCCTTCAGCATCTCTGTGCTCCACCAGTTCCGAGGGGTTAGAGAGGGGCTGCTTCACTTACTCTGACACTGACAGAATGAGGTTGGCTCACGGGACCCCAGAAGGAATCTAGCTGGCTCTCATCTGTGAATGTGGGAGAGGAAAAATGGTGGAATCAGGAGTGTTTGGGTTCCTGAGATTGATCAGCAGTCTTCACAAAGTGCCTTTGTCCCACAGGACGATGATAATTTGCAAATTTGCTGAGGTTAGTTTGTCCGAAGATGGGAAAGGTTATGGTGGGACAGGGTGTCCTGTTATCAGCCATGCTACAGACTAATGCAGTTTACTGCAGCTTCTGAGCCTGAGCTGCCTGTTAAAACAGCTGGATTAGGACAGAGTTACACGTGGTCGTGTGGCTTTCAACAGTTTAGTTGTTCCCACAACGCTGGAAACTCATCCGCTCTAAGTGGAGGTGTGACAATTAAAACGTGATACACGAACTCTGAAGATTTTCTAGACAAACTCTTTGCCTCTCCTCTGTTTTTGCAGCAGGATTGTAGCTGGAAATGATTTAACTTGAGAATCTTCTGTTCTGTAGCACATTTTCAGATGAAGAGGATTTGATCATGTCTTTAAAACCTAATCGGACACTTCAAAGTGGACGTGGCGTGACGTGTAAGGGATGTGGTACTGTAGGTGACTGTTGGCTCCCGACCAAGTTGAAAGAAATCAATCAAACCGGGGAGTGATGACGCTTTTATGGAAACCGCTTTTTCCCAGCTGACATCTGAAACGCACACCTCCTACTGAGATATTGTTCTGTTAGTTACTACAACCTACACACCGTAAGTGTGTTTCTATGAGCAGCAGAAAACACACTTAATTGGATAAATTAATATGTACACCCCCAAGTTGAAGATGAGTCACCGAAAGTATTTAGAGGTTTTCTAGGAAGAGAGATCACGAGGCTATCGTACAACAATAATCCAGTCATTTTCTGACCGGCTTGTGCACATAACTGTGGTGATCGACCTCTTCGGCTTCACCGGGCACGTGGACATATGTCACCATTCACAGGTTTACGACAGTCAGTGAGAGTGTAGTGAGAGACGGTGTGCTCAGCTAATGCTCGGCATTTGCACCAGCTTTTCCTTTTTTTTTATTTGTCGTGTGTGTGGCCCAGAAACTCACCAGCAGCCGTAAATTGGTCAGAAAGCAGAGAGCAACTTGTGCGTCTTGTGTGTTGCCGGGCTGCAAGAATTGACATTCAGCTCTTCTGCTTCAGGTCCAGCATCCTTTTCCAGTCGGACTCTGTACGGCAATTTTGGGCTAAAACACAGTCAAAAATGGGATCTGATACAAAGAAAATCCCAACTCTCATCACCAGCTGAGCCTGTTAAGACACAAGATCTCAGCTGACAGAGGAAACTTTAAAGGTGGATTCGAACTCTGATCTCACATCGACGTGATCTTGTTATTCCTTCTCATCTGAGCAGCAGCCGCTGCCTGTCCCTGTATGTCAGCATCCGAATTCCTTCAGCTCCCAGCTCCTCTCCATCCTCCTCCCTCAGCTTCTTTCATCACCCTCTGTCTGATGGGCCTGATGTGTTTTGACAAATGTTTGACATTTGGAGGATCGAACGTTTTCATGTTGCTGCACGGTCTCATTAAAGATCCAGCGTTGACGAATATATTCGACGCACCTGATTTGTCTCTCACATTCACTTTTTAGATATTGTCAGCAGCTTTTGGAGCATGAGGAGGATTTGCCCGAGGTGGACAGAAATCAGTCTCCACACACCCAGTGTCCCAGTGCATTTATTCTTTCATGTCTCTTTTTTCCATTAAGGGTTTTACCCGGAGCAGCCCAAATACTGCACCGTAGTTCAAAGCCACTGCTAGCCATAATGAGATGGATTGCTCTTCCTATTTGGGTCAAGATGCCTGACACAGAGGTTTCGGGTCAAACTGATAAGAGGCGAGTGGTAAAAGGAGAATCGAGCGGGGGAGTGAGGAAGTCTCATGTCTGTGTGCAGGATTACTGTCGGGCACCTGCACATAACTCCTCACATCTGCTATGGATGCTGGGCCGAAAATGTCAGAGGAGACTCGTCGTTTTGTAGAGACCGATGATCAGCAGGGATCTGACATATGGAATGCTTTGTGCAGGAGTTACTTCATGGAGCTTTAAAATGGTTCAAAATCTTGTTCAGGGTCATGGGGGCTCTCCCAGTTGTCACTGGGTTGGGAGGCACACACAGACACACACACTCACACACAGACAAACAACCGGTCACACTCACAATTAACCTTAACATGCATGTCTTTGGACTGTGGGAGAAAACCTGCAGGAAACCCACGCCACCCAAGTAAGGGGAGAACGTGCAAACTCCACCATCGTGGCCATCTACCTGCTCAGCATAAACCCAGCCAGAAACATTTAGTGTAAAGATCTGCAGATCCACAAACCAGCACTAAACGAGGAGTGTGTCGGATGTTGCAGCATAACTGCCCGATAAACGTTTGCTGACAATATTCTCTATAATGAAAAGGCTGAAATGTCAGTGTGCCACTTCTTTCCTTTGCCCCAGATCTTTTTATAGGAGGTTTAAGGATTAATTTCTGTCTCCAAGCAGACGCCAAATCCTGAGCCAGACGAGTGACACGCTGATCAATTCAACGCCCCTTGCATGATTGTACAGGGGTTTGACATTGTTTAGTATTCACTCTCTGCTGTTTTGCCAAATACAACAAACCCAAAAATGACAGTTATTTTTTTTTTTGTAGTGCACATGCACTGAACATATCCGTGCACACGGAGTCACACATGCAAGGGCGAGCAGAAACCACAAAGAGCCAAATTTGTAACAACAGAAAGTCAGGGAATTTTGAGGGGTTTCAGCAACTGCAGTTACTCTGTTGCTGGATGGACTTGTGAACAAGCTGATAATTTACTTCTGAGCTTGATCTTGTTTGATCCAGTGTGGAACTTCTAATTATTGCTTAGTTGGGAATCAAGTTCCATGAGTCACATGACGAATTAGTGAATTGTGTTTGCAAAACTGCGCCACAGTTGCAGTTGGTAGAAGTGTCCTTGAGCAAGACACCGAACCTTAGTTGCTCCCGGTGAGCGTTGGCCAGCTGCATAGCAGCTCCCCCATCAGTGTATGAATGTGTGTGTTTGAGAGTGTGAATGGGTAGATAAGAAGCAGTGAAAAGCGCTTTGAGTAACAACAGGTAGAAAAGTGCTATATACGTGCAGACCATTTACACTTTCAGTTCACACTTTTTCACTGTTTTGGTCCATTTTTGTTGCAAAAGGAATGAAGCTTCAACAGATGCCAGATGTTGAATGAGTGGGTAAGGACAAACCTTGAAGATGGGCTCAGTTCAGCTACAGCTGGGCAGGCAGGAGCCCATCAGCTGAAGAAAACATTAATAGTAATGGTTCGTATAAACAAACCGCTGACGTGGTCGGTGTCTGTCGATGGCGCTGTTGAACCCCATAACTGTACAAAGGAATTAGGATTTTATTCACCAAATGAAACGCTCATTTAGAGTATTCCACAAAGTGCCAACAGACGATTTGTGACCGCACACGTGGTCATGTGATTGTTTCCTTTTGGAGTGAGGACTGTGTGCCATTGTTTGTGGCACCTTTACGGCGCTATGATTTGGAACCTAAGATGAGTGGATGGAGGCTTCATGAAAATGTGGAACCCGTGGGTAAATGGAATTATGCCAATTAATGGGCCGTTCGCAGCTTTTATCAGACCAAAACTGTGTGTCAGTAGGTGACCTCTAGCTCCTACTCAGTTGTTATCATATGGACTCCGGTGTGGCGGGTGTTCAGCTAAAATGTGACGTGCGGTGCTTTCAGAGTCAAATACCAGGCAGGCAAGCGAGCACAGGGAGCCCGGAGCTCTCAGTGGGAGAATGTCAGTGTCGGCTTGGATACCCAGCTTTCCACATCCCAAACTTCACAGAAGTGAGGACATATTACAACTTTTCCCGTTATGAGATCAGCGTCTCACAGAAACTAAGCTTCAAAAACAGAGGTGATTCTCTGCTCTTCTGAGTGCAACTGCAGAAACGCTGTTGGATCTCTCCGTGGCCTTAGTGAAGTGAAGCCCCACGAACAACCTCAACCCGTCAAAAGCCATGTTGACCCAAAGAGACTAAGTGTAAGGCAACTTAGTGCAACAGCCTCACTATTCTGTGGCTCTGTTCATTGCATTTAAACTTTCCTTTTCAAACTCTTGGGATTAGGTGATCATGGATTTAAAAGGAAACCAGACTTGGCAGCAGTTCCCTGCATACGCTGCGTGTTCCAGGCAGCAGCGTGACGCACTCACATCTGTGGGACTGCGTATGATGTCATAGGTGCTGTTCATAAAGTGATGCACATGTAAGCATGTGTTTTGGGGACAGAAACGTGTTGAAGTCAGCTGAAGATTTTGAACGTTGTTTCGTTCTTGTAAAATGAAACTTTGCGTAGTCCTGAGGTGTTGAATAAAAAATTTTCACATTGCCAGTTTTTTTTTTTGCCAATTTTTTATCAGCATAACATTTCATGCACGTTGAGATATTACAAATGTTTTTTCAGTAAGAATTAATTAAAGTGACTTTTAAATAATTTATCAAGGGGGATGCAACTTTTGTAATTTTATCGTAAAACACTCTTTTACTGGAACTCCTTTAATCTAGACTCCTTAAAAATATTCAAACATTTGCAGCCGACTGCAGCTGCCTTTTCGTGCTGCATTCTCTCCAGTTTTATTTAGAAGTGTTCTTGGCCGTGAAGTCGCCTGCTGTTAAAGATTTAACAGTGAATTGTCCATTACATTTTTTTCCCGTTAGCAGCGCAGTTACTATACGCTTCTCAACCTCCTCGCTTCTCCTCTTACGTTGTCCCAAGAAGACCAAAATCTCACAAAACCTGAAAAATCAGTGTGACTACAAAAAAGTCTTAGAAATACCTTAAAGGATAAAAAGCTAACAAATGTTTCAGAGAGTCTGTATCTGTTAGTTTCCCCCAGAGCGACCCTGCTCTTACCCACTGCCCCCGCCTCACAGGTTTGACGCAGGATGGCCACTGTACTGAAGCCCATGAGTGAGCCTTGGCTTGCTCTGTGTGTGTACTGCAGTCCAGGTCTGTCCAGGTCGCACTGACCACTAGTCAGTGCCCTGAAGAGGGGACACTTTCAGTCAGTTCGCACTAAGTTGGGTTAGGATTCTCCTTATGCGGGACTCATTTCTCTTGCTGCAGCAACACAATGTTTTATTTTGACTAGTGCAACAGCAAGAAATCCGGTTGTGGTCAGTGTTGAACCTGAAACCTGTTCCCATACACTCAGTCATGGGGTATCATCTCGGATACAGTCTTTTTAAACTTCTGACTCTGCCAAGTCCATTAGATCTTCCATACAGACCCAGCTGTGGGTGGACTCATTTACTAAAGAATGACATTGAAATATTTCATGTGCACTATTGATTTATGGCATTAATCTACTGTGCATGTCTTTAATTTTACCTTTTACGTTTTTATAGTTTTTTCCATTTTTCTTATGTTTTATTGATCATTGTTTTTATCTTATTTACCACTAATAATATGTACATGTAATTTGATTGTGTTCTTATGATTATAATTTCATAAGTTTCAAGTTTTCTATTTAATGTTTTTTTTGTGTGCATTAGTCTCACTGTTTATAGTCATATACTCATGTCTGATTAGCCTTGTTTTTTCATCTACTGATGCATTCTTACCGTGTTGACAGTGGAGCATGTTCACAAAGCCCAAACTGTGTGGTCCAAATTACCCCCCCCCCCCGGCATTTTGAAACCCCTGACATCTTCTATATCACCTTTACCACGGACCAGCCCTCATACACGACATGGGTCAAATACTGTACCAGTAGACTGGAAACGAAGGCACTGCATGAAAGAAAAGTGGACATTACTCGGAGTTATCTCAGTGGTGACACAATTTGTGTGTGTGTGTTGTGACATTGGATCACACCAAAAATAACGGTGAACAACAAGTTGGCATGAAGCTTACTTATTTCCATACTAATGAGGTCTCTGTCTTAAAATAGCAGCACCGTGTCTCTTGACGTGTCCTCATGATGACAGCTGATGAACAGAACATATCCTGGTCGTAAATATACGTACCTCATGTAATTACTTCTTCACTGAACGCACTTAGCCCATGTCCTCTGGGGACACGTCAGTGGACTGATGATGAATCCTAGTCACACTAAAAATCGCTGTGCGTAATAAGTGCACACTGTCTGACACTGTATTACATACGACGATCAGGCATAACATGAAGACCACCTGTACAACCTAGCGTTTTCCCCTGTCATTCAGTTTAAATAGCTGACTAAATCATTAGAACCACCTTTTCTTATAATGCATCCTACCCGCTATGACCTCCGTAATAAACAGTAGATTTATCACCTTTCCGACAGTGGTGTGACTGCTGTCTTGGATTGGATGAAAGTTGCTCATAATGTTAATGCCCGATTAAGGAAAAGTCAGTGAAGCGCTCTGCCTCGTGATCAGAGAAATAACCGCTCTGTTTCAATCTGTTTCTTTTTGTTGCAGAAACCTGTTAGACATGGACACGTTCACGAAGTCGGATCCAGGTAACTGCTTCATTCTTTTAATTAAAGTCCATGTTCGTGTTTGCTATTTGAGCTCTGAAGCGATTTCATCTCCCTGAGTCCGTTTACAGCACATTACTCAAACTGAATGTGTTCAACTTCATGCAGCAATTATTAAATCTCTGCCTCATTCGTCTTATCATCTACAGCGAGCATCAGTGAGTATGCGTTTACAGACACAATACAGCAGCCCAGTGAATGCAAAGCTGCATCCCGAGGGTCTGCGGGAAAAGGCTTTCAATCCGGTTCGTTCACAGCTAATCACTGGAGCCTGATTGACACGTAATGACTTCTGCCCCCCCCACACACACAGCAGTGGCCTAAAAGAGAGGAGACTGAAAAAGAATAAGTGATTCACAAAAGGAAAATGAAAAAAATAGAAACGACAAAGGATGACAGAAAAATAACACGGCTGTCCAAAAGGTTTCTGCTTGACTGGCAATTTTAAGAGTAGAAGAGCCGGAGCTCGTTCGTCTTTGTCCGCTGTGATGAATACAGTTCGGTGGGTAGACGGATGTTCACCCGTGATTTCTTTTTATCGTGTGGAAGAACTGCACTGTCAGGATCTTTTTTATGTGGTTGTGTATGTGTAGCACTTAATGGCGTTGAATAATGCCTTTTTCATTAACGCTGACACTTTCACTCAGACTTATGGTAAAAAGTTTATCCAAAGATTTATCTTTCAGAATCAGTAGATTCCATCAAACATCTAAATCTTTCTAGGAAAATGTGGCCTGGCATTTTAAGATTTCCTCTCAAGCTTGCCCCACATCCACAAATGCACTGGGAGGGGACATGGTAACCATGGTAACTGTAAACGTTGGCTAACAGATGCGGTGATACATGTAGGATTGAAGTGACTATTATCCAGCCCAGCAGCCAGGCCACCAGTTCTGTTCAGGTCTGCTATTGTTATTGATTTCTAACAAGTGCTCCACGTTACTACAGCTATCACTCTGCAGAAATCTACTCCACTTTCTTAGTGATATCTGGCAGTTGACGTTTCTGAAGTTCTAATTAATATGGGTCCATCAAAATGCTTTTGATGAGTAAACCTACATATAAGTCATTATACGTGGTGCCTATGAGGACTTCCTGCCTCTTTTACGTTAACCTGTAGGACATTATGTCTTCATGAAACCTGAATAACAAGTTCCCATAAGTGTTGATCCAAGTCTGGTTAAAATCAGATGAAAACTTACAAAATTAAGTAAATGTACAGGAAATACACTACATTGTCACCAAATGATACAAATTGTTCATTATATTCATGTGCCACTTATTGACAAATCTGGCCTTTGTCCCAGTGCAGATTTTGTAATGTTTTAAGTTATGATCATCCATGGGAAGTTTCTTAGATGGAATTTTAGATTTGTACGAGTTTATAAGAGTAGTCATTGATAACAGTGTTGTCCTTATTACTTAACATTCAGGAGAATAACAGACATGAAGTGTAACTGCAAATGTCTGTGTGATGATGTCATTTGATTTCAGATTGTGTTATGTTCAAAACAACTCAAAGCGTATACTGCATCCTTCTATGTTCTCTAGCATATGGCATTAACATCAGTTGTTTAAAGGTTCAGAAAGTTCTGAATCGTGAGAGTATGGAAAAAATATGTCACAAAAATATTACAAAAAATATCAAATATAAAGTACAGGTACGTAATATCATCAAATTATAATTATTTGGCATGTTACTGTTATGGTTCAAAATTTTTATCCAACTGTAGCTGATAATAATTTACATAATGGATCAAACTGCTGAGTTTTTAGGAATTCTGGAAATAAGAGCACAAGTGCTCTAAGGAATGCCTGATGATTACTGATTTAACTTGTTGAACACGCGGTAATTTGAAAATCTGCCTAATCCACATTCAGAACAGAAACCCGTACAAAGACGTCACACAACGATCACCTTTAAAGGATTACGTAAATCATCTGAATGTAAGTTCAAGTTAAATCTTCACTCATCGTCTTCATCTCTGTCTCGTTATTTTCCTTTTTCTTAGCGTGCTAACTCATGATTATTCTAGGCTCCTTTTTGTGAAAGTTTTATTGAAGCCAAGTTTAACTTTTGCTCACATAACGGACTGAAGTGACTTATGATGTTACGAGAACCTGAACCAGCCTTAAATTCTCGTCAAATTTACGCTATTGGGACATCCAGGAGGAAGACGCTGAGAGGGAGCTACTGCTTCTCTTCCTCGTGAGTCAACGCATGCTGTGGTTGCCCCTGGTGATTAAGGATTTGTCTGGTGCAGAGACGCCTAATCGCGTCTGGACAGGTTCAGGTGTTTTGGTTCCGAAAACCTTCATGGGTCCCAGCAACTCTCAAGCAGCAAAACAAACCTCTGTGTCAAGCTGGAAGGAAGGCTGACGTCCTAAGGCGAAGTTTATTTCCTCAGTTTAACCTCAAACCTGGTCTTAAACTAATCCGAATGATCCAGGCTTATACTCTCTGTGCTATTCACTGCAATGATTAATCCCATTCTCCTTTGAAACCTGCTCACCTTTTCAGTATTCTTCCTGTGTTGAACACCTTTGTCTATCCCAAATGGTTTATTCTTTGATCCTAACTGTTAATCACTTGCATTTATCTTAGTTATTAGATCCATAGATATTTATTAATCGAAACCAGGTGACGCGTTGTTGATTCCTTTGAGGTTATTAGACCGAGCCGCCTCTGATATGTGACCAATTAATTTGTTTTAAGTGGTGTCAACTTAGAGATCCTTTCTGATCTGGGGCCTATATTGAGGATATGAAATGAATGAAAATGTGCCTGCCTGCTATATTGTTATGAAGCCTATTATAGAATTTTGAATAATCAGGCAAGATATATCTAAATATCCAATATACAATCTCCCCTTTATTTCTAAAATACTTGGAAAAAGTAGTTGTAAAGCAATTATGTGACCACCTGCGCAGAAACGACTTGTTTGAAGAATTTCAGTCAGGATTTAGAGTTCATCATAGCACAGAAACCGCACTGATTAAAGTCACCAACGATCTTCTTCTGGCTTCAGATAATGGACTTGTCTCTATACTAGTTCTGCTAGATCTTAGTGCTGCACTTGACACCATTGATAACAGAATATTATTACAGAAACTAGAACATGTTATTGGAATTAAAGGAACCTGCACTAAATTGGTTTAAATCTTATCTATCAGATAGGGGGGATTTGTTGGGTTTTCTCTAAATGTTTGTATAGTCTTGACTTTATTATGTAAAGTGCCTTGAGATGACCTTGTTGTAAATTGGCAACATATAAATAAAGTTGAATTGAATTGAAAATATCTGTAAGTTAGTTTCTAAGTGCTTAGTGTGTCTGACAGGTTCTAAAATCAAACTCCACGTACTAATTGTTTTAGTCACTCATTGTTTTAGTCACACCCTAGACTTTTTCCTTACATATGGCATTGAAATTGATAAACTAACAGTATTTCCTCATAATTCTGTTCTTTCTGACCATTTTCTAATAACATTTGAATTTTTTTTATTGGACTACACAGCAGCTAAAAAAAACTTTAGCCTCATTAACTGTACTCCTGCACAAGTTGATTACCTGACTGATAATTATGCAGCATCTTTACGTTCTATACTTGATAATGTTGCCCCTCTGAAAAAGAAGGCCGTAATTCTGAACAGGCGATCTCCATGGTATAGCTCACAAACATGCAATTTAAAGCAGGCGTCACAAAGACTAGAAAGGAAGTGGCGTTCCACTCATTCACAAGAATCACGCTTAGCCTGGAAAAAGAGTTTATACTTATACAAATTAGCCTCCGTAAAGCCAGAACAGCTTATTATTCATCACTAATAGAGGAAAACAAGAACAACCCCGTGGTTTCTTTTCAGCACTGTAGCCAGGTAGAAGGATGTTGGAGATGGAGCTGCCAGGCAAGAGGGCGAGAGGACGACCAAAGAGGAGATATATGGACGTTCTAACAGAGGACATGAGGTTAGCTGGTGTCAGAGAGGAATATGCCCAGGATAGAGTGAAGTGGAAAAGGATGATTCGCTGTGGCGACCCCTGATGGGAAAAGCCGAAAGAGAAGTAGTAGTAGTAGTAGTAGCCAGGCTGACTAAGAGCCATAGTTCAGTTGAGACTAGTATTCCCTCAACTCTATGCAGCAATGACTTCATGACCTTCTTCACAAACAAAATCATAGCTATTAGAAATAAATTCACCAGACCCTCCCCACAAATACAACAGAATTAGAATCATCAGTAAGTCCTCAGTCCCTTTTAGACTGCTTTGTGCCCATAGACCTTGCTGAGTTAACTTCAACTATTATGGCATCTAAACCAACAACATGTCTGCTAGACCCTATTCCAGTTAGACTGCTCAAAGATGCTCTACCCTTATTAGACACGTTCGTATTAGATATCATTAATCTATCTTCACAAACAGGATATGTACCAAAGGCCTATAAGGTTGCTGTAATCAAACCTCTACTTAAAAAACCTTGTCTGGATCCAGGTGTTTTAACCAATTGCAGAGCAATATCCAATCTCCCATTTATTTATAAAATACTTGAAAAAGCAGTTGCAAAGTAATTATGTGACCATGGAAGAAATGACAGAAATGTCAGGATTTAGAGTTCATCATAGCACAGAAACCGCACTAATTAAAGTCACCAACGACCTTCTTCTGGCTTCAGATAACGGACTTGTCTCTATACTAGTTCTGCTAGATCTTAGTGCTGCATTTGACACCACTGATCACAGAATATTATTACAGAGACTAGAACATGTTATTGGAATTAAAGGAACTGCACTAAATCGTATCTATCAGATTCCAATTTGCTCGTGTTAATGATGAATCTTCCACATTCACAAAAGTTAGTTGTGGAATTCCACAAGGCTCTGTGTTAGGACAAATACTCTTTACTCTATATATGTCTCCCCTTGGCAACATTATTAGAAAACACTCTGTAAATTTTCTTTGCTACGCCGATGATACGCAGTTATATCTATCAATGAAACCTGATGAAACAAATCAACTAATCAAACTACAAACATGTCTAAAACAGATTAGGGACTGGATGGTGTATAATTTCCTTCTTCTAAACTCAGATCAAACTGAAGTTATTGTATTTGGGCCTAAAAGTCTAAGAAACATGTTTTCAAACCATATCGCCACTTTAGATGACATGACTCTGGCCCCCAGTAGTACTGCAAGGAATCTGGGAATCATGTTTGACCAGGATTTGTCATTTACTTATAAAACAAATCTCTAGAACAGCCTTCTTCCACCTATGGAACATTCCAAAATTAGGAGCATCCTCTCTCAAAGCGATGCTGGAAAACTGGTCCATGCATTTGTTACTTCTAGATTGGACTACTATAATTCTCTACTTTCAGGCTGCCCCAGTAACTCTCTAAAAAGCCTCCAATTAATCCAAACTGCTGCAGCAAGATTACTGACTGGGATTGGTAAGAGAGATCATATTTCACCTTCATTAGCTTCTCTCCATTGGCTTCCCATTAAATGTAGAATAGAATTTAAAACCCTTCTTCTTACCTATAAAGCTCTAAATGGTCAAGCTCCATCATATCTAAAAGATCTCCTAGTACCACATCATCCTACTAGACCACTTCGGTCCCAAAATGCAGGCCTTCTTATGGTTCCCAGAATTTCCAAAAATGGAATGGGAGGCAGAGCCTTTAGCTATCAAGCTCCTCTCCTGTGGAACCAGCTCCCAGTCCAGATTCGGGAAGCAGACACCCTCTCTACTTTTAAGACTAGGCTCAAAACCTTCGATAAAGCTTATAGTTGGTTATAGTCATGCTGCTATAGGCTTAGACTGCTGGGGGACTCTGCACTGAGCCACTTTCCTCTTCTCTTCATTCTCTCCCCACCCCACATCTATAATGTCACCACTGTATGACATTAACTCTGTATCTTCTTTGTCCCGTAGTCGTCTGTCTCCCTCTCTGTCCCTCTCTCTCTGTCCCCGTCTTCAGGTGTCCCCGGATTTGTCGCTGTGTGTCCTCCAGTTTGCAGCTACTGGTCCTACTAACCTGCCCAGTGTTTTGTTGTTGCTTTTGTTGCTCTGTTCTTTTCTCTCTCCACTTTCCACTCAGTCAAACCGGTCAAGGCAGATGTCCGTCCACCCTGAGCCTGGTTCTGCTGGAGTTTTCTTCCATTAAAGGGAGTTTTTCCTCTCCACTGTTGCCTATGGCTTGCTCAAGGGGGATTTGTTGGGTTTTGTCTAAATGTTTGTATAGTCTTGACTTTATTATGTAAAGTGCCTTGAGATGACCTTGATGTAAATTGGCGCTATATAAATAAAGTTGAATTGAATTGAATTGAATTGAATTAAACTAATGTGATGATGATGATGAGGATGATGGTGCCTCCCCAACAGTCAGACAAAAGCTGTAAGCAGGAACTGTCTCCTGGATTTCACGGCAAGCTTCGTCTGGTGGGCAGCGTGCTCGTGTCATCCTGCGCCCTCAGTTGCGCCGTGCCCATGTCACGTGAGGGGAGGCACAATCATCCCACCGCTGACCTGATGACCACTGTAGGGTTGAAGGGTCACCACTCTGACGATGAATAACTGCAGGACTCCATGTTGAATCCCTGTTAGATGTACTGCAGTACATCCACTGCTGGAAGTATTACTACACGTTATTATTCATGCACTGCCGTGCTATCCGTGGTAGGATACTTTACCACGTGCATTTACTCTGTTGATTATCTTAATCAGTGAATTGTTTAGTTTCCTAAAACGCAGTCATCGAAAGGCAAAGTGCCTCACCGACCGTGCTCTGCACGTCTAACCTCATTTAAAAGCAGCAAATAGTCACACTTGAAGAACTGGAACCACATTGTGCTTATCAAATTTTAATAATGGTTGAAAATGACTTGACTGATTTCCTCAAAGATGGGACCTTAAATTTTTTTGATGTACAAATATAATAAATCCTTGTACAACAGCAGGATAACCTGCTCTCTAATATAATGAGTGTGAGTGATCTCATTCTCACTACAACATCTCGGTGGCTGTGTCTCCTGAAGGAAATAAAGTTGAGGGAAAGAGATGGAGGTGCAGGATATACTGTGATGTCCCTGTGCTGCGCTTCCTGCTGCTACTGTCCATAACAATAGTTATGTAGTTATGTAGATGGGGGAAACTTTCACAAGCTCACGTTTGGACTTTGGTAATTCGAAAACTCTGTGTACGGCCATGGCATGGAGAAAATGCCAATGCACTGGATGTCCTGAGGAAAAGTTGTGCAGTGTGTGATCAAGCTGTGAAGCAAACTCTCTCTCTGCATTTATGCAGGATGTGGAAACTAACTAGCTAAATGTTTCTCTGGCTTAAAGTAGCTGTAGACGTTGGTCTGCCTGGTTGACATGTTCGGTTCACTTAACAACCTCCAAGGAGGTGATACGCCCCTCCTGTGGACCCATGACCTGTGGAGCAGAAGAATGGAAGTTGAGGACATTTGTCCCCAGATGACAGACGTCTGTCTGTGAATGTAATGAAAACTGTGGCCACCTCTCCGCTCACAGCGCTGAGTCCACCATTCAGCTCCTACTGCGCTGATTTTGAGAATGGATTCTTGGATCTGGGCCCTGGATCTCTTGCCCTGGTTACAACAGCTTCAAGTGACCATACTTGTAAGGCAGAAGAGCAGCTGCTGGAGTTGTGCTGTGATCAGCCAGGGATCCCACGCAGACTGTAACAAGAGCATCCTGCACTGGTTTCCAGGGCCGTGTGAGTCATATTCCTTCAGCCTGACTGCAAAAAAGCACAAGGCCTGTTAGCACATGGGAAATGATTATGTAGACCTGCTACAATGTGCTAAGGATTTTGTGAGGCTTTGGGCTTTGTGTAGTAGTTCCTTTTAGAAGAAACTCCTGTGTGAGGAATCTAAAACGAAACGATTTGATAACTCTAAATATATCTCACCTTCCTGTTTCAGTTAAGCTGACATTTATGCAGCTTTAATCTTAATAAACTGTTGCTATGAGGTGCCGATCATCTTCCTCCCTGTAACGGCCAATACAGTAACATGCTTGGACTTCGGGACATCTGCCCCGTTTCTCGACTTTTATCAGAAAGCCCTTAGGAGCATAAATAATGTTTAGTGAACCTCGAATACTCAGTACAGAAGAAAAACGACAAAGGAAACGAGAAACACAGACTGAACTCATTACTCGTGCTTCTTCGAACGCTAATGTTAGCCATGTTGGTGTAATGTGGCGTTTGCGTGAGTCGGTGAAATTAGCTCTTCAGGAAGCTGTTCCTCAAGTAGATTTTAAGTTTTAAGAAACTGCGGTGAGCATTGAATATTGACGTCTTCGTGGGTATGTTGTACATAAAACAACAGGGCCAGGACCCTGGAGTGTGTGGGGAAGGACTTCGCTAAGTGCACGATGAACTACTGATGAATGTTATTTGTACATTTGGTTGGAAAATGTACATCTACCATAATCTGTTCCTCGTGATAACGTTTGATGATGATTTAATCCTCTACTGTAAATACACGGGCTTTGCTCCTTTCATTGACACTGATCTGTAAGGAGCTCTGTGCTTTTGTGATGCTTATTTGCTCGATATTTAAGTTTATCAAACTTTCGAAACAGCAGGTTTAATTATGGAATTTAGAAACTCTGCTATTTCTGAGCACAGCTGTTGCTGACGCTGTGCTGCTGCTCAGAGGCTGGTTTTGAAACCTGAGCCACACTTTGGTGATTTGGCTGGTATTTGCCTTGGAATGTCTGAGATCATCTTGGTCATCTTTTGGTTTGCAGCAACGACCTTGCGAAAGCATAGTCTTAAAAGTGTGTGTTTTGTACAAACTGCACTCTTCTGCCATCTTATTATGGCGTGAATGTCTGATTCAGGTGACAAATGTACTTGAAACCTCTGTCTGATTAGTGGATGTAATTCTTCGAAATCAAACCTATAGTCTTATGTTTTTTTAAAATACATTTGGAGACTTTCCTCCCATTTAAACCCACCGATGTTTATTTGATGTAGCATCTTACAACAAATCTTGGTGTGTGCGGGTGTGCGCACATCATTACAGAATCGTGGTCTCACCACCCCTATAACAGATTGTCCAAAGGAGGTTTTTTAAAGCCATCCTAAACTCACTCTGCAGACCATCTCTATAACCCGCTCTGACCAAATGTCTTTGTCCACCCAGGACAAAAGTCAAAACAATGGGGGACAAGGTGTTTGAGGCCACTGCTCCCCATCTGTGGAACGCCCTGCCAGTCCACCTCAGGGCTGGTGCATGTCTTGCTACAAAATAAGATTTTTTTTTTAAACTGTTTCCAATAATTGATGATAAGAATGGTTTCCAAAAAGGTCACATAGTCAGCCAGGGGTCCTCGATGAAATAGACCTATTTTTGATCCTGAGCTAAAGAACTATGATGGAGGATAATGGTTGTGGGGTCATGGGGGGTCCAGAACTTCAAACTCTTCCTCCCCACCAGCAGAAGGAGGAAAGCTGGACTCACAGTGTCCACAAAGCCCCCTCAGCTCTTTCATGTTCCTGGTTAGAGCTTTCTGTTTGAGCCACGTGTCCAGGCACAACAGGACGGGGTCGATGCGGACTGAGAATGTCACACAGCATTGACAGCCCCCAGTAGATTCATGCTTGTAGGTAACGGCCTCTGTTTTTAGCCATAATCAATAAATGATAATAACGGTAACCTCTAACACTGTGTTGGAGGTCACATGTTGTCTATCCAATGGACAGCTTGTTCCTAAATTATAGATGGCAATCGATTCAGTCATGCTACATGGCTCAACAAAATGAGTGATTGTACAATTATTCAAAGTCAGTATTTAATTGAGCCTTTGAACACAGGTCTCAGTCAGCTTTGAATATGTGGACAGATTTTCCCAGCCTTTACAAAACTGCTCAACTCTGCTGAGTAGCACAAGGATCATAAGTGAACAGTCCTCTTCAAGTTCAGAGACAAGTTTTTTCCCTCGGGATATCTGGGCTCTGACTCAGCCACTCCACATCACTGACCACATCTCCTTCCTTCCTTCCCTTCGTTCCTTCCTTCCTTCCTTCCTTCCTTCCTTCCTTCCTTCATTTTTCTCTCTTTGAAGATGAGAGCACAGAGAATTGGGAGCTACAGGTCCCAGCAGAGGCTAGGTGGTCATGGTCGAGTGGTCTGCTCTGCCACTGCAGCTGAAACATTTTCTCTGCTGCGTTCCATTACCATGCTCTGCTTTGATGAGGAGAGAGGAAGGGACAGGAGCAGTGGAGGGGAGAGGAGAACTGGGTGAAGACGGGAAACAGATGAGAAAGGAGGACAAAGAAAGTCAAGAGCAGGAAAGAAGGAGGTGGAGAAAGAGAGAGCACCATAGAAGGCTAAAGGGAAGTGAAGATGAGGGGGTGAGGAGGACGGAGAGGAAGAAGAAAGAAGAGGGGAAATTTAAAAAGACAAAAGGAGAGAATAATGGAGGAACTAACAAAGAGATGAGGACCGAACCAGCGACTAGGAGAGAGGAGAGGGATCCAGAGGAACTAAATGGAACTAACTTGGTCGTTTTTCCAATTTGTGAATTGCACAAAAGTCAGTCCTCATTCCTAAATTTAGTCATTTCATACCGATGGCAGCGACTGGACGACGAGCAGCAGTGGTTGCATTTATCCTCGAAGAAGCCTGAGGGATTCTCGTGTGTCTGTCGGCTCAGATGCACCTGTTGGGGCCTGTGTTTGTGTGGATGTTGGCAACATAGAAAGAAAGGTTAAAGAAACGCCACAAATGCGGCAAAAAGCCAAACCGACGCTTGGACAGAATCTACGATCGTTGCACTGGCCGTGATACAAAATCTCCAGGATCAAAACTAAGTGAATAAGCACTAGTTACTAGGCGTGATGTGCCAGACAGAATATTCTGAACAGCACGTAATGTACTGAGTTATGGAAAATAAAAAACAACACAGAAAACAGCCTGATTTTTAGATTTTCAGCAACAGCAGTCACTCGTTGTAGCCAAGTAAAGCTACAAGCTACAAAAATCACAAATGTTCTTGTATAAATGGCAAAGTGAAGGTCCTATTTTTTTGGGATTAGTAGTTTCAAATTGATTTTGTGTTAAAATTAAAGTTTTAAAGATTTTTTTATGTTTGTGGTTCTGATGATGAGATATGAATCTTTGCTAAAGTACTAAAACATGAGCTGAAGAAATCCTACAAAAACTGAATCTTTATATCCTACATGAATCCTACGTAGAAATGTTTTCCGTCTATGAATGGACGTCCTTCCTGCACCCCACAACATGCGCCCAGATGCTCTCGTGTTACATCCATGGCTAACTGCAAGGCCGCTGTAGCTCAGTTGGTAACTGACCACAGGGTCAATTCCCGGTCCCTCCTCACTGTCAAAGTGTCCTTGGGCAAGACACCGAACCCCTAGTTGCTCCTGGTGGGTCAGATGAGCATTGCCATCTTCTGTGTGTGTGAGACTCTCTAAGTTGGATAAAAGCGTGTATATAAAAATGTAACTTGAGAAATATATTTTAATCTTGGTTTATCGTACTGTACTGTGACCCAGGAAACCCTACACTGCACAGAATAACTTTTTAACTTTTTACATGCAAGACTAATCCCAGTCTTTTTTTTCCTCCTCCCAGTGGTGGTGTTGTACATTCAAGGCCTGGGGACCAAGGAATGGAGAGAGGTGAGTGAAACCCTGTTGCCTGTGGTTCTGTTTTCAAATGCAGAAATGCTGAATTGGAACTCTGAATTTCATATCCTGGTAGAGTGAATTTAATATCCTAAAGAATATCAGTTATCAAATACAATTAAGACATAGAGAGGCTGATTTCTATGAAAAACGTGGCCAACACACAGCTTGCGTGAGGTGTTTGTTTGTTGGTTTGCTAGTAGTTGCAGCTGTCTTTTTTTTTTTTTTTTTTTACTGGGTTGTTATGATGTTGTGCTTTTATACCAAAACAAATGTCTCCATGGGGACAAATAAAACATATTCTAGCTTTCCTCAACTTGGCCTAGGGCCACACTCTGGGCTAAATGTGCACAGTATCCTGCACTAAATGCACAATCCTTGGAACGGATTGTTGGCCCAAATGATCCTGCGGTGTAAGGGCGTTTCTGACACGATCAGGCTCAGTCTCCTTAACGTTGAATTGTGTGTAGTGAAAGGAACGGCAAGAGAACACTAAAGAGCAACCAGTGAGCTGACTGGGAAATGTCAAAAACTGGATGAGGTTTACTGGAGGCCGTAGCTTCCACCAGCCTCATATGACACAAAGAATATTGAAACAGTGTTTGCAGCTCAGCCTGCTCAACACATGCAGATTCAGTGAACTCACTCGGTTCGGGTGTCTCAGTTCCGAACAGCACACTCAGCCGCTACCGGTTGACATGAGGCGTGACAGTAGACCAGAACACAGTTTTCGTTAAAGTCTGAACACACCCATAAGAAAAGTATTTATCAGAATCAGCACATTTATAACTCACCATTTATGTAACAACTTTGCAACAGGATCAAGTTTTCGTTTACCATGATGTGGCTGTCACATTCCGAACAAAAGCATATTTGCAGTGTGTAAGATTCAAAATGCAGAGGATAAATTTCAGTGTCACATGTACGAATGACAAATAAACGTTCTTCTTCTTCTTCTAAAAAAATTATTATTTATTACTATATTATTCTTCCTAGTGAGCAATAAGTAAGATGACATTATAACTCGTCAATAACTTGCCCAACACTGGCCATAAGAGAAATTTCCCCCCTCTGGTGGTTATAATGACGAGGCCACGTTTTTATCTGCCATAATCCGGTACAGTGGTCATTACTGGCTGCTTGTTGGCTACCAACGCTTGTATTCACGCTAATTCACTCATCTCACTTTGTACATTCACTAAGGCCTTTGTGTGCTTTTAGGACCTTACTGTTGTGAGCATGTGAGGGACAGCAGGAGAAAAGCACTAACTTTTAATGATAGTGTTTAACTCAAGCAGTCAGCAAACTGGCAAAAAGGCTTTAAAAACGAGGCTCAGAACAAAACCAGAAATGCTTCAGAGGTTTTTGTCATTCCCAACAT
This sequence comes from Channa striata, assembly GCA_033026295.1. Lineage (NCBI taxonomy): Eukaryota > Metazoa > Chordata > Actinopteri > Anabantiformes > Channidae > Channa > Channa striata. The sequence continues at coordinate 18,151,476 of CM065186.1, read as the reverse complement.
GTTTAGGTGGAGAATCACAACCACAAAACAAACTGACATTAAAAACTCAGGAACAGAGAGAGTCTAAGCAGGCGTAAACCGAAATATCCTGTGACCTCCACAGTGATCAGAGTGTTTTATGGCAGACAGAATGTAATAAAAACTAAGCCCTTCTGTGAAGCCTGAGCTGCCAAATATAGGAATTCATAAATTGGAAAACCATCCGAGACGCTTTCTGAGCCCGACCCTGGAACGCCGTGGCTTCGTAAACATTTAGAAAACCTCATTCGTCTGTCTCCCTCCCCTCTCTGTCTCAGTGTCTCTCTCACTCTGACTTGCAGTAATTTGTTCTTTGTTCCATCAAAGAAAATCAGTCTCAGCTCGGTGGGGATCCATACACATACACACCGATCTCAGTGAGACTCAATCCGTCTCACAGGGAGAGGACTCTTTCACCAGAAACAGTACCGACACACACACAGAAGAGCAGTGGTCGATCTGCCCGTAGACCAATATGGATCAGCCGCATGTCGCAGTAACTGTCTGATGCTGACGAGCATATGGGGAGAGTTAGTACATTGTTGCTTTTAGCATGTAAAATAGACGGGTCCACAGCAACCTGCAGCACCCGTACAGGAAGCTGTAGAGAAACTGATTTAGTTTTCTGTTAAAGGACCCTAAAAATAGAGTTTTAGAATTGTCTTCTTTGTGAGAAGTTGATAAATATTTAGATATTTAAAGGGAAGGAACAATTTAGTACATTCTGAGTGTTTTGTCTTTCCACTAGTAAGTAAAAATTGGTAATTATAATGAACCAGTGTTATAGATATAACTACTGGTTATAATTAGATTTGGCAGAAAATTAGGCTTTTCTTTGAAGTTGTCAGAGAATCTAAGCCGTAGTGAGGACAGTGCAGGAAAAACCATCACCCTTAATGAACACAGCATTTCAGTTCAAGGAGCAGGAGCGAAAACATGACACTGACAATAACCATGTACTTGTCACAAACACCTTTAAATCTCATATCACCCCAATTTTTAATTTCCGCAAAACAAATATTCATATTTTCGTGCTCTACTTAACCTTTAACAACTAAATGCACTGAGGTCAATTTCTTTATTGTCCCCGTGCATTTCGTTGTTATAGGCACGAAAATATGAATATGTATAAATTGGGACAGTTCAATCTTTGGTTAATGTTAATTTCTAACCCAACCTGTGATGCGTAGACGTCCGTTTCATAACTCGACGTGTTTTTGTAATTGATTACGTCAGCAAATCGCCCACCCTACCACCAGTTAAGTGGCCCGTGATCTTGTGTGGTTGGATAATATTGAGAATTATGTAAGTCAAAGTTCCTTGCCATGTGGTATCAAATTTTGATACCTAAGCAGGTTGTGAGCACTTGACATATAGGACTTAATTAAAAGTAGAGTCTGTAATTTGAGAATATTGGGTCTGCGTGTTTTCGCTGTTGTTCAAATTAATTATTTTTCACACAGTTGTCAGTGTGTCAGGTACTGAAGGTAAAACTACCTTTTCAAATTATTTGATTAAGTCCTCCTTCATTAAAGAGAAAACACAGTTTTCAGGAGAAAAATGCCAAGAGACTAAAAAATGAGGCCAAACAGACACGTTTAAAACCACATTGTGGCTTTATGTGTGTACAAATGCCCAGGAGTTAAAAATTAAAACATTTGTAGCAAATGTGTGATGAACTATTTAAAATTAGTATCACTAAAATGATTATTTTGGACAGGACTTATCATCAGTCTCCATCCTTTCTTCCTCTGAGAGCAGCTTTGAGAAAATGAAACTGCTGCTCATGTTTGACATTTATTATCATATTCTCTTATTTCAACCCAAACAAACTCTTTTCTTGAACATCTTCCGCTGTGACTGGGAGGGGCTGCAGCACGAAGACTTGAGAAGAGCCGTGAGAAGAGCAAAATAAATACGTGCCAGAAATAGTCGTCGCTAGTCGCTTTTTTTTTTCAAAGACCGGCTTTAAAAAAAACTCGACTAATTGACAAATAATCCTTTTTTTGTTGGAGACCCCTGATTTAGGAGATGATGTTGTTATTGTAAGCCAGGGTATTGATACTGGTCAATATATTAAAACTAATCTAACAAAACCCAACTGTAAACCAGAGTAAGGCTCTAAGTGTTATAATATTTGATAATTCCATTTAATCAGGTAAAGCTCCTGCCATATTTAGTAAATGTACTCAAGAACGTGGTCACAGTAGCTCGTCATAAATTGTAAGTCATTTCAGGTTGAAAATGTGGGTGTAAGTGTTGATAACATATAAAGTCATGGTTGGCATTAATATAATGAAAATAAACATAATTTTCAAAAAAACTGGACATTTTAAGTTGAACATTTTCAATTCAACTAAAATGCCTAGCTGATTACGTTTTGTTCCTGTATGTTTCACAGTGTACTGGAAATCCTTTTCTCAGAGCCCATTAAGCAAGCAAGCTAAATTTAAAGAGCAAAGCAGCTTCCAAGTACTGAAAGTAGCAGACACTAAGGGCGACTTTAGGATTCAGTGTCTTCCCAGAGATGCTTCAGCATGTAGCCACAAGGATCCAGGAAAACCACTGACCCTTTCTTGGATGACTGATGGGCCACCTGAGCTACAGCTGGCCCATTCGACCGGCAGGCAGATTGGCCTGCCAAATATGATCCTGATGTTGGGCTATATTTTATTATACATTTATAGTCTATTTGATAATAATAGACATATTAACAATGGTGATTATATTGTTTTTTAATATAAATATTGTTATTAAGTTATTAATTATTACACATTAAATTCAATGAATGTCAATCCAATTCAACTTTATTTATTTCACCAGTTTACAACATCTCAATCATCTCAAGGCACTTTACATAATTAAGTCATTTAGAGTAAACCCCAACAAATCCCCCTTGAGCAGCTATAGGCAACAGTTGAGAGGACAAACTCCCTTTTACTGAAGAAACCTCCAACAGAACCAGGCTCAGGGTGGACGGACATCTGCCTTGACCAATTGGTCTGAGTGGAAAACATTGGGCAGGTTGGTAGGACCAGTAGCTCCAAAGCTGGGGACACCTGAAGACAGTGACAGACAGAGGGGGAAGCACAACTACGGGAGAAATAAGACAGAGTTAATGTCCTACAGTGGTGACATATAAATGTGGGTTGAGAGAAGGAAAGTGTCTCAGTGCCTCAGGGGTTGGTCCCCCAGCAGTTGAAGCCTATAGCAGCAGGACTAGAACTAACTATAAGGTTTTGAGCCTGAAGGCTTTTAGGTAGGGTGGAGCTTTATAGGTAAGAAGAACTGTAACTGTAACTTTATTTGTGAAGCCCTTTAAAACAGCTAGGTTGAACAAATTGCTGTACAGGTTAAAACATAAAATATATAAAAAAAAAACATGCAGCAGCATTGGATGAGCTGCAATCGAAAGATCGACGACTGACTAACACCAAAATAAAGTGCATTACAGTGATCCAGCCGGGTGGTGACATAGGGGTGGATTACTGTTTCAAAGTGCCACTTAGTAAGAAGTAGCTTAAATTTGGCCAGTTGCCTCAGGTGGAAAAAACTAAACTTAACAACAGACCAAATCTGGTTGTCAATTTCATATGTGGTGTTTTCAGTCAGAGGACCTAAGTCTGCAGGGGCAGCATCCCCCTTAGATGAGTTGGTTCCCAGCACAATTTGTGTTTGAATCATTAAAATGTAAAAAGTTCCATCCAGGCCTTAATGTCCTTTAAACAGTCCAATAATCAGCTGACAGAGAAACTATCCCTCTTATTTAGACATAGATCTGACAGTCATCAGCATAACAATGAAAAGAGATGCCATGGTGTCTGAGGATGAAGCCAAGGGGCAGCAAATACAAAGAAAACAGGATAGGGCCTAAAATAAAGTCTTGTGGAACCCCACAGGACAGAGGAGCAGAGAAGGACTGGAAATCTCAAAGTTGGAAACAAAAACTTCTGTCCTTTAAGTAGGACCTGAACCAACTCAGAGCTGGGCCCTTTATACCAACCCAATGTTCTAAGCGGGAGATCAAAATATCATGGTCCACTTTATTAAATTCAGCAGTTAAATCAAGTAGAACAACGACCACACAGTCACCTGAATCAGAGGTTAGGAGAATGTCATTTAAAAACTCATAGAAGAGCAGATTCAGTACTGTGTTTTGTTCTAAAACCAGATTGAAAGACCTCTGAAAGGTTGTCCTCATTTAAAAATGCTGTTAACTGACTATAAACGATTTTCTCTAAAAGCTTTGATAAAAAAGGTAATATGGAGATTGGCCTAAAATTGGATGGATCAAGTGGATGAAGCCCAGGTTTCTTAATGAGAGGTTGAACTATGGCATGTTTAACATTTTGGGGGACCAGCCCAGAGGTTAGACTGCCATTTATAATTGTGAAAGCAGACAGCCCTAAAGTGTTATTCAGTAGATGTTAGAAGGCAAGGAAATGTGAAATACCACAGGCACATGGTCTGAGAAAAAAGCATCACAAACCTCAAATTTAAAAGCAGGCAGACCATATGATAAAACCAAATAAAGTGTGTGTCCACGCTCTTGTGTTGGTCCAGTTACAGACTGGACCAAATTAAAAGAAGAAGGGTTTTAAATTATATTCTACATTTAATGGGAAACCAGTGGAGAGAAGCTAGAGAAGGCGAAATATGATCTCTCTTACCAATACCAGTCAGTAATTTTGCTGCAGCATTTGGATTAATTGATTAATATTGTGTGCGTGGAAGATTCATCATTAACATGAACAAATTGGAATCTATCTGATAGATAAGATTTAATTCAACTTAATGCAGTTCTTTTAATGCCAATTACATGTTCTAGTCTCTGTAATAAAATTTTGTGATCAATGGTGTCAAATGCAGCACTAAGATCTTACAGAACTAGCCTAGAGACTTTTAGCTGTGAATGTATTTTCCGCTGCTCTTTATTTTTATAAATCTGGGATCATTGAAGAGTAGAGGAGCTTTCTTTGGACCTTGGTTGCCACGTTGGAACGGAGCCACAATAGGAGATCTTACATATGCTTCCAGGTCCCACTCAGCTGCCCACTTCCTCTTCTAACAGTCTCCTTGGACAGTAGTATTGCTGTCTGTCAGCGAGCGCATGGAAACAAACGGCCTCCGTGCAACACTTGTATTGTCTCCATGTTGTAGTGAGTGGGCTGTAAGAACACATTGGCAGATTTGGCTCCAGGCACTTTTTGATGCAATTAGCAGAAATATCATTCTCACACTAAAGAGGAGAAAAAAATAATTACAGCTTTGCAATAAACTATTTAAATTTATTTAAGTGGGTGAAAGACAAAAAAGAAGCTGTTGAAAACTGCTTATTAAAAGATGCTTCCTGTCGCAGTGTGTTTCTGTGCAAGGGAGAAACAGGGACAGCTCATATTTTATTATAGAGACGCACACCCACCCCCTGACTTTGTTACAGTTGGTCTTGTAACCCCAAATATAATAACCCCTTCTCCGGTTTTATTTCAGAGACAACATTTCTTATTAGTTTGCAAGCTGGTGTCTTAGAGTTCCTTCTCCATTTCCAATATCTCCAGTATTTGCTATTTCAACATTTTCTGCCTCTAACAAACAGGAGGAGTCTCTTTTGTTTTTTGCTGTGAATGACCAAGAAAGGAAAAAAAAGTCTGGTTTGGTCTGATTGGTTGCTCCTTGTTTAATAATGGTGTTATGGAAAAAGTTATCTTCTGTACATTGAAACAGGAAAAGGACAGACCGGACTTAAAACTTTATTGTCAGCAGTAACAGGCCTATACTGTACTTATAGGCCCAAAGGAAACTGAGTGAACACACCTGATACAGGTGATCAGCAGTGGCTCGGGCACTGTCAGAAGGGGGTATTGTAGATTGACCCAGGGTGGTGACAATAAAAGGAGCGCAAAAAATAAAGGTTTATTCAGGAACGAAAACTCGCTACGAAAGGGAGGTCGAGACAAAATGTTAAACTAAACTAACCAGGGGAAGGAACTAAGACGTACAATGGAAATAAAGGAAAAAATAAGTACATAAAATAAGTACATAAAATAAGTACATAAAATAAAAACACAGCAAACGGCAATTTCTCTAATCAAGAAAATAATGAACCAAAAGGGGACCAAATAAAAACCTAACAGAACAGGTGTAATAGATAATCAAAGGAGGCCAAACAAAAGACCAAACGAAGGGACCAAACCTCCGACCAAGGGCCACAAACCAGATTGACCAAACCATCAGTGAACGAAAAGCAGGTCTGATGAACTAGCAACACAGTGAGGGGAGAGCTGAGCATAAATAAATGGGAAAACAGGCGAAACCCATAAGGAAAAAAACGAAGTAAGTAAAGACACGCAAAAGAAAAGCAAAACCACAAAATAAAAGACCAAGACAGGAAATTAACAAAGACTGCGCCAACAAAAGTCCAGGATGCTGACAGGGCACTAGTTGGTTCGGAATAAGTGGAAATCAAGCACGGCATCGTTCCCAATGACCAGGTTTGGGAACCACTTTCCCTTTTGACCCTAGCTACTCCAGAAAATTTTCTCATAAAACAAACTGTCAAACTGTGGCATTAAAAACATTTTAAATTGTAACTTTAGTGCATAAGAAATGTTTTCAAATCAAACACGAACATCCACCTTTTTCTTTTACGCTGCTGAAGTTATATGACGACACAACGTCTGTGCTGTCATATTAAAGCTAGCTCCCATTCAGTTGGCAAATGAGACAGTGGCCTGTGGAAATCCAGTGGATTGTGAGGAGATCAGAAGTTTTATTTTATCCAGTGAAGTTCGTGGGAGTAGTTTTTATGTTGAGTCAGCGCCAACCGATTAATATTTTACATTTTTAATATACATTTGCTGATGATTGCGTAGGATTTCATGTACTTATTGAACTTCCAAAGGTTTAAATGTAGGATTCAAATTCCTGCTGTATAATGAAAGCTATATCCACTCACATATTTGCACAGTGATGATTGCATCGTCTCGATCATTTCTTAATCCACACTGCGCTGTGGTGAGGCAACAGTATAGCTTCTTTTTATTGTCAAAATGCAAAAAATAAAAATAGTAAGTGAAGCTGCAGAATGGGGTCCTCACTCACCGTGCCACCTGAGGTAATTAGGACACCGACTACCTAAGATCATTAGAGTAGAAGACGAAGTGGAGGGAAAACAGATGACATACAGTATATTGTCATCTGGGAAAACTCATCCTCCAACTGATCCAAAACTGGTTTCATCAGCATCCATAATTTCCTGTCCAATACTTCATCCTAACTCTTCAACTGTCATTCGTGCCATGAGGAAACCTGCCGCTATGCAAAGTGGGTGCATGGATGGATTCATCATTCTCTAAGACTCCTCCTGATGTGAGAGGACATTATTCTTCGCTAAATAAAACAATGGTTTTGTTTTGTTGTAGTTTTTGACTTATAGGTTACCAGAATATTTCAGAACCAATAGACTTAAGGATTCAGACAGGAAACTAACATCTCACAGGGATTCCACGGCGGTCAGGAATGTGTTGTGTGGACTTAATGATGCATCCTTTGTGTTGTCTTCAGTTGGGCATCGTGTTTTAGATGTTCACAAATCTTGCTGCCTCTTTCATTATTGGCTTAGCCGGACCTGTTCCCTCAGGAGGCACATGAGTCCATGCTAACCCACGTTTCAACAACGACAACGATCATATTGCTGTTCCATTTGACATCTTCTGTCCACAGTGAGGGTGTTACACACATTTCTGGATCCACTGGGACAACCTCGCTCTCTCGTTGCTCGTGTCTCTGTCCTAATTTGTCTCCATCTTTCATCTCCTCCACTTGTCAGCAGTTAATTACAGATGCAGCACACTCAAACAGAGAGAAAAACCGGTCTGATTGCCTGAGGGCTGGCGGGCTCCATGCTGCTGGGAGGTTTATGTCCAAACACACATACATATAAATACATGTCTACACACACAGGCATTTTTTCTGTGGATTGAAGTGAGCCTTTAACCCCCATGATTCACTTGACTCATCAGCTGTAAAGCAAATGATTCAGTAGATGTTCCTCTACTGCTGTGTTGCATCATGTTAGATTGAACATGATGCAACTTTGGAATATGTAAGGACACTGGGGATGATTCGGTGGGATTCAGTATCGTTGTTTGTTTTTTCCCCTTCAGTGTTGTGTTGCTGAGCCAGGTAGCTGGGGCTTCCTTTCTTTCTTTTACATTAGAGACTGATGGTGTAAAACATCCACACAACTGTTTTTTTCATCCAGTCTGCCTTCTGGACTTTGATCTGCTTTGGCTGCGTTAACAACAGGAAGGTGGCTGAGGCCTTTCTGTGAGGAGTCTGCATGTTGCACATAGGTGACTGTGAATGTCTATAGATGTCACTCAGCCCCTGACATTGACTGATGACCTGTCCAGTAGCTCCAGGCCCCCGGGACCCAAAGCAGGACAAGCAGTTACAGATAATGGGTGGGTAGCTGGATGAATGATGGCGGTAGAGGCCTTTGTGAGGGACCATTGTGCCTAAACAAGCTGAAGCTCAATATTGCGCAGGAAGAGTCTTGCCCTCTCATTCACTTCTACATCACAGACGTAAACATCGATGTGTGCCTCCACCTTAGACTGGGGATGCAGTGGATAGATAGATAAGATATGACTTTATTGATCCCACAGTCGGGAAATTCCTGTGTTTCAGCAGCAATAGGAACACAGAACAAAATACTTTATAATAATTTATAAAAAATAAATATAAAGTAAACTATACAATAGTTTAACTTTAAACATGATAGAAGAAAAACAACAGTACTAACTGTGCAAAGTGTATTAAAAGATAAAGAATAAAGAATATTTTATTCTGCATATGTATTTTATGTGTGCATATGTATCTTTAACAGGTGAATATTGCACGTCTCCTGGTTTATTCCACATTGTGTGTCACTGCAGTGATGCATTGTACAGCCTGACAGCTGTGGGGACGAATTAGCAACGGTAGCGCTCCGTCCTGCACTGGCGCTATAACAGTCTTGTGCAGAAGGAGCAGCTCACAGCCTCCACAGTGTGGTGCAGGGGGTGGGAGGGGTTATCCAAGATGGATGATAGTTTGGCGCACATCCTCCTCCATGGAGTCCAGTGTGCAGTTTAGGACAGAGCCGGATGTCTTCAACAGCTTGTTAAGTCTCTTCCTGTCTCTGTCTGTACTGCTCCTAGCCCATCACACAACACCAAAGAGGACTGCTGAGGCCACCACACTGTCGTAGAATGTCTGTAACAGCTCTCTGCACACACGCCAGTCTTCCCAGCAGGTGGAGGTGACTCAGGCCCTTTCTGTACAGAGAGTCTGTGTTGTTTGTCCAGGCCACTTTTTTGTTTAGGTGGAGCGACTGTTGTGCAGTTGGTAGCGCGGTTGTCCACCACTCCCACAGTTGTTGGTTTGATCCTCGGCTCCTCCACTCACATGTCAAAATGTCCTTGAGCAAGACACTGAACCCCGCTTAGTTGCTCCTGGTGAGTGTCAGCCAGCTGCATAGCAGCTCCCCCATCGATGCATGAATGGGTAGATGAGAATCAGTGTAAAATGCTTTGAGTACCAACAGGTAGAAAACTACATAAGTGCAGACCATTTACCATATGGCTTGTACCTCCGCCTTCTCTCCCAGCTCTACAGCCTCATCTTTTCCTCCGTATCTCGGCTGGAATCTCCGGCTTCCTCCCGTGGAGACGTTCTATACGACTAAGAGTGAGCAGCTGCTCCTGAGTGTAAACAATGGAGCCACAGTTTAGAGGGTTCCCCAAGCCCGACTCAAAGAGTTGGCAAAAGACGATAAAACAAAGTGCAAACCTGATGAAGGTTGTTCCTCTAGCTGCACGACTCCATAAAGGTTCAAAGAAAAAACACAGCAAACATAAAGGAAATAAACTTTAGAAAACGGGAAGAAAAAGACCGAAAGGGACAGAGCTGAATCTCGCTGCCACAGGCGAGAAAGAGTAGATGGAGAAACTGAATAGTCATTAGCCATGCAAGTGAAAGACCAAGAATCCTGCACCTGTCCCATTTTTTTAAGGGAGGACACGAACTCTTATGATTCACAGGAATTTGGTCAGGCAGCATTAAACACTTGATCAATATCAAACTCAAGGCTGCATTTTTTATGCAGGGCTGGATAAAATAGTAGCTTAACTTTTTACAGTTACAGGAAGGTAATGTATGATATACACAAAAGGATTTTCCAATCCACAGATTGACAGATTGAACCATTTTTCAATATGGTAATTCCAGATAAAAATGGCTCTTAAGAACAAAATGGAAATGGGCTCTCAGTTTCCTTCTCCTTACAGACTCTTGGACTTCAAAAGGGCAGTTATCATTTATTTACAGCATAAATAATGATTCTAATGCTTTGCTATTAATATGTAGTTGTTTTGATTAGAGACTCTCAACTAACTCAATTTCTTTTATCGTCTGTTGTTTAGCCTAGCAAATTTTCTGGAAATGTAAACGAAAAAACATAAAATTTTACTATATCATAAATGTTATTAACGTTGTGTTGTAAAAATGCAAAAAATGATTCCAAATAAACAAGCAATGCTTCTTAGAACAAATCTTTTGTGAAGCTATAGTTACATTTTGAGTAACAAATTATTCTTTATTTTGGAACAAAAATTTTAATTTGATTGGCAAAATGAATGCTCAATTTTCCCATATCTTCATCATCTTGGCCTATGCGTAAAATTAGACTTATTTATGATTCATGCATTGGTATGAATTATCCCTAATTCCTCTTAATAACCATACCAGCATGGAGAAAACAAGGTACAGTCACTAGCTAAAATACTAGCGAATCAGTTCTGTGACTAGAACTTACAAGAAAATGTAGTGAAAGGCTTAGTGAAGCAAGCAGGACCAAGCCTCCAACCTCCTCTGAGTGTGACCTGAGGTCTGTTTCCTTCATCACTTTCACGTTTTCACTCCTTCAAACTGCCAATAGAAACCATATAACCACCTGTCAGTGTCAAGGCCGTCGGCTAAGGACCTGCCACTGTCCAGATGCTACAACAACTGCATTTTTATTCTGACATTTTGTGAGGAAATTTCAAATGAATTTTTTGCACTTTTCCACATTTAGCTCACCAGCACGTTAGCAGCCAAAGGGAGTATAGCTCTGTGAGTAATGCATGGCCTTAAAATCATTTCAGATACATGAGGATCCAGCACATATGATCTAATGCTTTTTTTTTTACCCCATCCGAATAAACTGTGATAGTGACAGCCTACAGTAGTGGTTGACTGTAGGGCATTTCAAGAAGCTGAAAATGAAGTCATCAGCACACGCAGAACTAACGAGCTACAAAAACCCAACGTTTCCCAAAACACAGAACATACAGCGTCCATAACAAATAGGCTGATGTTGATTTCTTGTTAGGCTCACGTCTGCTGCTGCCCTCAGAAGGAGAAAAATTTCAAAAGGAATAAAGTGAATTTTAACGTCCGTACTTGTCATTTCGAGGCCTCCATCGCTCCTGTTGGGTCTGTCAGCTCTCTCTGTCCTCTTTGCTCTTTGAGTAGAAAGTGTTCCGACAAACTGAGGAAAATCTGGACTAATGAAATGCACATAAGATCATTTACGATGAACAGCACTGGTTACTTTTCCTTAGCATTATTCGCATAATGCTAAGGGTGTTCAGGTGAATCTGTGATTTCAACTGACGTGAAATGCTGGAAAAAAGTGAGATTCCCTTTAAATTATGTGGTATTTTGCGCATGAATCCTATCTTCATTATTCTTTCAGCTTATAATGCATGTAGTATATTGCTGCCTCAAGGTAGAAGAGGCGGACTGTGGCTTGTTTAATTCTTTGGTGAAAAATTGCTCACACGCTTGAACTAACTCGGCAAGTTATGAGAATCAGCACATCTGAAAGAGACTGTACATGGTAGGCATGCAAAGATGCCACAGTTGTTCCTCACCATGAATATGAGGGACCCAGAACTGGAGCTTATCCAAATGGGGAGCATGTGTGTAATGAGCCTGCAGACTTCATTTAGTACCTCTGTTCACTTAATGTCAGAATGGACTCTTTGCAGTAATTATAATTCTTATGTCAGGATCGGGGGCTGTATGTTCTTGTCAAACCCTTTAGAATGGAGACACACATTTCCAACCTTGTTGCTGCATGACGATGTTTTTCTGTTGTGTCCGTTGAGATGTTTCAGTGCTCTTCCACTGTGAACTCGGGGAACAGTTAACAAGTAAATATGAAGCTGTGAGCGTCGGTGAGGCTGCATGTGCCACTGCTGCGGGTTTGCCAGCTGTCACAAGAGCAGTACTTGCCCTCCACTATAGATTCACACTTACATACATATATACTGTGTATAGAGCAGCCTGCTGCAGAGTCCCACCCTGTGGGGGACAGTGGCCCAAGCCATAAAACCCAACTAACACTTTAGACCTCTGTGATCAAATCGGGAGAAAATTATAAAACCTGGCAGAGTTCTAGGTGATAAAGAATGTGAAAGCCCACTTAGAGTTTTGCAGTTTTGTTCTCGGTTCGACCGCCCTCTTCACCTTACTCACCCATTGTGTCACTGTTCTTACTCTCGCCGAGCCAGAGAGGACAGAGCAATGAATCGGTGTGTTTAGGGACAGCTGTGGACAAACCATCGTGCCTTTAATGTAACTAACGTGATCAGGGTTGCTGCTTTTCACTGCTCACGTAAAGCGCAATCGAGCATGACAGGCACAACATGGAAAAGAACAGGATGAGACTAAAAGAATAAATTGTGCAGCCGTAGTTCACAGGCTCCTGGTCTTGACAATAAATTCCAGCTGTTCTGTCTCAGCCTTTGTCTGTCTATAAATGATAAGGTTCAGAAGCTTTCTTGCGATAATACATGAATTCTGTAAATTGCTGAATGTTTGCACTGAGTAACCCTGAAGCTGTCAGGAGTTTACCTTTGACTGTATGTACAGCTCGCTCTGCATGGTGTTGACTGTCTTCTTTTCTGTCTTTCTGTCTTTTATCCAGTTTGGTCGGACAGAAGTTATCGATAACACACTGAACCCTGACTTTGTGAGGAAGTTTGTCCTTGATTTCTTCTTCGAAGAGAAACAGAACCTTCGCTTTGATGTGTAAGTGGGAACACCGACACCGTTTCCCTCTGCAGCAGTGCCATCTCTCCCTTTCTAGGACAAGGCAATGACTTTGATCAGACCTCCTATTATTTTGGCCCACTGAGTCAAAATCGATAACCATAAAAGCTGGTTGACAGGACATGACTCATCCAATTGTTGTTCAAGTGCAGGATAAAACTATCTGCAACTCTTCACTTTCAAAATTAATCTTTGTTTCCCACTTTGTCGGTTTAAATGACAGACTTTCTCTTTAAAGATGTTTTAGTAATTTCAGAATGTACACTTCTCTTACTATGAACATGTTTTTAAGTTTTGTCTACATCTTTAGTAATACATCTTACTCCGGCTTCATTTAACAGTTGTTATGTTTAACAGAATGTATCCACCACAAAATGGCGTACAGGGTACAGAGGGTTTGCCTCCAGATATAAACGATTGGCACGCCCTAATAACCGCAACATTAGATAGGAGTTTAACAAAAGAATTTACAGTTGTGGATACGATAAGAGAACATGTTCCAGATTGATGTGTTATATTACCAGAAATATGGGAAGAGGTGAACACACAGAAATGTCAGACTCTGAAACATACCACCTCATCGAACGACCTAACGACCATGCTGCTGTTGTCTAAATGAACGCACTGGCAACCAGCAAATATGCCTGGGCCCTTATAGACCATTCACGGAAAAGTGACGAATGTACGAAAAGCTGTTATCTGTGAAGATCTACGAATGCAACGTATCCTACCACGTCAGCTTCTGGTGGGTTTGCAGATTGCATTCGGTAAAGTGAGGGTTAAGGTGATACCAGCGCTGCATGAACGCATGCAGGCTGAACACAGATGCGGATCAGCTGTTTTAGAAGCACTCAACACTTTTTAAGGAAACAATGATATTAATAGATCCTCATTAGAAATTATTTATGATTATAAATATTATTGTGCAACTTCTTAGAACTTTTTGGACTTCTTTTGTCATTGTTGTTTATCAGTTTTTGATAGGCTTGAGGATTTGTTGCTTTGATCTCTTGGATGAGCTGAACCCACAGTGCAAACTCATGGCTTTAGTTCACACACAGAACTTGCGGAAATCTAAGTAACTTCTGTTACTTATCCTCCTTATCTTTTTTATCTGCTGCAGATCTGTTTCAAAATATAACTTGACATAGAATTCAATTTCAATGCAATTCAACTTTATATGTCGCCGACACAAAGTCATCTCGAGGCACTTTACATGATAAAGTCATTTAGAGGAAACCCAATAAATCCCCCTTGTGCAGCTATAGGCAACAGTGGAGAGGAAAAACTCCCTTTAACGGAAGAAACCTCCAGCAGAACCAGGATCAGGGTGGACGGACATCTGCCTTGACCGGTTGGGCTGAGTGGAAAGTGGCGAGAGAAAAGAACAGAACAACAAAAGCAACAATGAAACATTGGGCAGGTTTGTGGGACCAGTAGCTGAGCACTGGAAGGCACACAGCTCCAAAGCCGGGGACACCTGAGGACAGGGACAGACAGAGGGGTACAGAGAAGGAGAAAGAAGACACAGAGTTAATGTCCTACAGTGGTGACAAATAAATGGAGGAAAGTGTCTCAGTGCATCAGGGGTTGGTTCCCCAGCAGTATAAGTCTGTAACAGCAGGATGACATGGAAAAATTGACAACTACTGGTTCCCGATACCTCGGGTGTAATCAATAAAGAAGCTTGCATCCAGGATGTCTTTTAAGGGTTTTATTATCTTGCAAGAGAGAAGTTCACAGACAGAGTTTTGTCCCTGTCCAGTGCCGTTCTGAAGACTGATACATGACAAACATGTTTTATATCCCTCTGCTGCTGGGCAGAACATTCCCACCATCAGGCTTCCAAGACTCCTACATATCTCCGGGTGGCTACTGAAGATAGCAGACTACCTTGAAACTTCCCAAGATGCACGTAAGACAAAGCAACAAAACACTTAATATAATTTGACCTTACAAAACATAACCATTAAAATTTAATCACTTTTCGATTTTCCCATCACATAGTACTAGAACTAACTATAAGGTTTTGAGCTTAGTCTTAAAAGTTGAGAGGGTGTCTGCTTCCTGAATCTGGACTGGGAGCTGGTTCCACTGGAGAGGAGCTTGATAGCTAAAGGCTCTGCCTCTGATTCTGGGAACCACAAGTAGGCCTGCATTCTGAGACCTAGGATGATCTGGTACTAGGAGATCTTTGAGGTATGATGGAGCTTTATAGGTAAGAAGAAGGATTTTAAATTCTATTCTACATTTAATGGGAAGCCAATGGAGAGAAGCTAGAGAAGGTGAAATATGAGCTCGCTAACCAATCCCAGTCAGTAATCTTGCTGCCACACACAAAGATTGCAGCAACATCATGAGTTCTGCAGAAACATAGTGTGGTTCTATGTGACAGCTGAACTGCTCCCTATTTAGATATTCATTGCAGTTGAGTAAACACTGCTATTTATTACACAGCTGCAGAAGTGATACGTGTCATACAGCTGCTTCAGCAATTATTCTTATCTCTAGATGTGTTGCTATCAGTATATGACTGTAAAAAAAGTTTTGTGTTCGGCCATGTGACTGCAAAGCTTTTACTCAGATTGCAAATTAAAATACAGCTGTGCTCATGAATCCTGATCTGCAAAGAAAACAAGCCTAAACATGTTTTATATTATATTTATACACCAGAGAGAGAGAGAGAGAGAGAGAGAGAGAGAGAATAGTTTCACAGTACAGATCATTGCTGTTCCCTGTCCAAGCGTTCATTCTTCTGTCCTCCTTCAAGGAGGGAGTTTTTTCTGTTCGGTTGATTTCAGTAAATCCTTCATTATAACATGTCCGCTTGCCATCACATCATTCGGGTCTGTGATTCCTTCCTTCACAGGTGTAGGGGCTTGACAGTGTGAGTGACTTGGGGTACGAATACACTTACTTCAACATGTACCGATATAACTGAGAGTAGCCACATTAACTGTACTCCTGTACATGTTGATTACCTGACTGACAATTATGCTGCATCTTTACGTTCAATACTTGATAATGTTGCCCCTCTGAAAATGAAGGCAGTAATTCTGAACAGGTGATCTCCATGGTATAGCTCGCAAACCGGCAATTTAAAGCAGGCGTCACGAAAACTAGAAAGGAAGTGGCGTTTCACTCATTCACAACAATCACGCTTAGCCTGGAAAAAAATTTTATACTTATTTACTATACAAATTATCACTCCGTAAGGCAGGAACAGCATATTATTCATCACTAATAGAGGAAAACAAGAACAACCCCCGGTTTCTCAGCACTGTAGCCAGGCTGACTAAGAGCCATAGTTCAGTTGAGACTAGTATTCCCTCAACGCTACGCAGCAATGACTTCATGACCTTCTTCACAAACAAAATCGTAGCTCTTAGAAATAAAATTCACCAGACCCTACCCACAAATACAACAGAATTAGAATCATCAGTAAGTCCTCAGTCCCTTTTAGACTGCTTTGTGCCCATAGACCTTGCTGAATTAACTTCAGCTATTATAGCATCTAAACCAACAACATGTCTGCTAGACCCTATTCCAGTTAGACTGCTCAAAGATGCTCTACCCTTATTAGACACATTCATATTAGATATCATTAATCTATCTTTAGAAACAGGATATGTACCAGAGGCCTATAAGGTAGCTGTAATCAAACCTCTACCTTTTCTGGATCCAGGTGTCTTAGCCAATTACAGATCAATATCCAATCTCCCCTTTATTTCTAAAATACTTGAAAAAGTAGTTGCAAAGCAATTATGTGACCACCTGCGCAGAAACGACTTGTTTGAAGAATTTCAGTCAGGATTTAGAGTTCATCATAGCACAGAAACCGCACTGATTAAAGTCACCAACGATCTCCTTCTGGCTTCAGATAATGGACTTGTCTCTATACTAGTTCTGCTAGATCTTAGTGCTGCATTTGACACCATTGATCACAGAATATTATTACAGAGACTAGAACATGTAATTGGAATCAAAGGAACTGCACTAAATTGGTTCAAATCGTATCTATCAGATAGATTCCAATTTGCTCGTGTTAACGATGAATCTTCCACATTCACAAAAGTTAGTTATGGACTTCCACAAGGCTCTGTGTTAGGACCAATACTCTTTACTCTATATATGTCTCCCCTTGGCAACATTATTAGAAAACACTCTGTAAATTTTCTTTGCTACGCTGATGACACGCACTTATATCTATCAATAAAACCTGATGAAACAAATCAATGAATCAAACTACAAGCGTGTCTAAAAGACATAAGGGACTGGATGACGTATAATTTCCTTCTTCTAAACTCAGATAAAACTGAAGTTATTGTATTTGGGCCTAAAAGTCTAAGAAATATGTTTTCTAACCATATCGCTACTTTAGATGACATGACTCTGGCCGCCAGTAGTACTGCAAGGAATCTCGGAGTCATTTTTGACCAGGATTTGTCATTTACCTATAAAACAAATCTCTAGAACAGCCTTCTTCCACCTAAGAAACATTGCCAAAATTAGGAGCATCCTCTCTCAAAGCGATGCTGAAAAACTGGTTCATGCATTTGTTACTTCTAGATTGGACTACTGTAATTCTCTACTTTCAGGCTGCCCCAGTAACTCTCTAAAAAGCCTCCTATTAATCCGAAATGCTGCAGCAAGATTACTGACTGGGATTGGTAAGAGAGATCATATTTCACCTTCATTAGATTCTCTCCATTGGCTTCCAATTAAATGTAGAATAGAATTTAAAACCCTTCTTCTTACCTATAAAGCTCCAAACGGTCAAGCTCCATCATATCTAAAAGATCTCCTAGTACCATATCATCCTACTAGACCACTTCGGTCCCAAAATGCAGGCCTTCTTATGGTTCCCAGAATTTCCAAAAATAGAATGGGAGGCAGAGCCTTTAGCTATCATTGCGTTTGTTGCTCTGTTCTTTTCTCTCTCCACTTTCCACTCAGCCCAACCGGTCAAGGCAGATGGCCGCCCACCCTGAGCCTGGTTCTGCTGGAGGTTTCTTCCGGCAAAGGGAGTTTTTCCTCTCCACTGTTGCCTATGGCTTGCTCAAGGGTGATTTGTTGGGTTTTTTTCTAAATGTTTGTATAGTCCGTGTATAATCTGTTCACCAACTCAGTCCTATTAGTACAAGGACCTCAATACTATGTTGACTGCATAGGAGTGGAGCATTAAAACTTGACCACAGACAGTCATGAGACTGAATAAACTTGAAATGAAAAACTTCAAACAGGATGGCCGTATTCTTAGTATTAACAGAAGTAGAGGAAGGTGGCTTAACTCTTCCACAAAGGAAAGGGGGAATAAATAATTCATAAAATAAATACAATAAGGCTCGAGCAATAATCAGTATCTAGATCACAGCAGTCTGTACATGTGTGGTTTAGACCTATCCTGTAAAACACTAACACTGTTAAAACAAGCTCACTCCCATTTACAACCCTTTTTAAGTAGTAACCATTCAAAAACAATCAAGCCGGGGAACTGCTCACACTGCAACACAACTGACCTGCCAGAATTCAAGCCATCAGTCGGGACGAGGATTACTGGTTGTTCGGGTGTTGGGACCCTGCTCACACTACATGTCAACGCATGGCCCAGCTGGGCCGACAACCAAGCATATCACTATTTTACTCAGTAAATCCTAGTATCACATTTATTCCTTTGTATATGAGTCATATTTTCCTTTTCAATCTATTGTCATGAGCTCTTTATTCTAGTTCAAAGCTTTAAAGCATATCAACATGTTTTGAGGTATTTATGAGAAAATGTACATTTCTCAAAAACGAGCTGTACAGAAGCTCCTCTGCCTGTGGATGCCCACACCAATCCCAAAGGATACAGAGAGAACAGCGTTTGTTTGTTTTTTTTCTAGGTCAGCAGCATCTGCGTCGTGATTTATGCATATTCAACTCTTTTATGTAAAGTCACTCAGCGAGGAGACGGCAGGTAGATGACGGCAAACAGGATGAAAAAATTACTTCCACCAACTCCCTTCCTTCTGCAGAGGGGGGCTGGTGCCTTAACAGGGGGCCCCTGCTCAGTACAGAGGAAGAGGCGGAAGCGTTCACCACATACCGGTTATTGATCCATGGACCATCGGTTTGTGCTCATTAACTGAACAACAACATCAGGCTGTGGCACTGACTCAACCACTTCCAGTACTGAGCTGTTCCTTAAAGAACCTGCAGTTTAAACTGATACGTCACTTCTGATTCTGCTACCCTTTCCAGTGTGGTCACGGGAAATAATCAATTAAATACACGTTACTGTGACGTCCATAATAGTGTTTATCACACAATGATATGTGTCAGCCATTGAAAATAGTAGTGTCCCACAGAAGAAACTTTATATGTACCACATAGTGCTGTAGAGCCAACGGCATGTCCCTACAGGCATTTTATGAAGCACAAAATATTAAGAAATTTCTGTTTACCATTTGTTGGTTTTATTCAGTGAAAAGTTTATAAATGGATCCCGAAACACATGAAAGGAAAACAAGTTATTTTTAAGCATATTTGAGGACAAAACAATGGTCAAATCAAATTTGCATGTTAAACTTGCACTAATCAGGTTTTTCCGGAAATTCAAGTGGGAACGCTCGAAAATTCATCAAGCGTGTCACTCACAGGTGTTAAACTGGTTCAACCAGGTCTGTGTGCAGTAGACAGATATATGACATTTATACTTTATTTTCCCTCAAAGTCCCCTGTCCTTTCCAGTGTCAACTAGAAATGAAAATGGCCAAACAAAGAAAGCCAGTTGTCAAAGCAGGCCAGTTATGTTCCTTCAAAAACTGAATATGTTTCACTTTCATGTTGAGTTTTTACTTCAATGAGGCAAAGGCTATTTTTCTTTTACAGAGTGAAAATTAAGGTTGTAATTTTTCATTTCAGATAATTCTGAAGGGAAAGTAAGTGTTCCCAGAGCAATTACAATTGATTGAAGAAAATAAGATAATGAGTTGGATTCTTATTCTGAAGCATAAGAGTTTTTCATGGCACTGAGTGTTGAGTTTGAAGCTTTGTCCCCTGGGAAAACAGCTGCCCTGCTTAGTGAGGAGTCTTAATCTCCTGACAAAGTAAATCATTAATGCTGAATTATTAAGTAATGCAGAGTCTAACACACACACACACACACACACACACACACACACACACACACACACACACACACACACACACACACCTCATTTTCAAAGTCTTTAATAAAGTGTTTCAGTGGCTTTGGTAACTATGCAACCTGAATCACTGTCCTTCACACATGGCAGCATCTTAGTGCTGGTGTTCTGTCTTTAAATTATATTCAGTCTTGGACTTCTGTAAAAGGGAAAGAATTAATTCATACAGTCAACGTTTCCAGCTCTTTGTGCACATTTTTTGAAAATATTAGACATAAGCAATTAACATTTTCTTTGAATTAGTAAGCATTTCGAAAAGTGCACAACGAGAAGCAAAAGAGGTAATAGTTAATGCTGAGGATTCATCACTGGTTATTAATGAGACTACTAAATATAGGAAAATACGTGCTTTCCTTTATTATTTCTTTGTGTTGCTGCAGAGTAAAGGCGGAGAGAGGGGAAAAGAGAGGAGATCCATGCACAGGTGATTCACAGTGGGTTTCAAACTGTCTGATTTGAAAAACAAATGTCTACGAGGAACTTTGTGTTAAAAACGTTCTATCGGACTTTAGGTGAATTTGAGCTGTCCCCCATTTACTCAGCCGCTGCCTTTATGTTATGGAGAAAGCTCATAAGAAGCCTGGTCACATGTTTACGTGGCAGGCCGATTTCTGTGTTCTCTTACAGAAACCAGGAAAACAAGTTTTCCGTTAACATGGCGATCATGAAATCAGCTTTTACCCTGGTTACCTAAGTCTATATAAACGCACTGATTGGTTCACTGTAGATGGTGAGTAACAACCAAGGAACCATCTTGAATCATCTGGAATACTGTCACTGTCTATGGTCAAGTGAGTTTTGCATCCACTTCTTTCTTTGAAAGCAAATGAAAATTTGCTGTCAAGAAACTGCTCAAAGGCTCAACGGCTTAAAGTTGGACCACAGTATTCATTTGACCACATAGGCAAATAAAACTTCTTCTGGAGGAAGGTTTTATGATCACATGAGACAAAGCGTTAACTCAGAAATCTGCAGCCCGACGTATAACCGTCAGCTACTGCAGATGGTTGAAACTTGGACACACTCGGGCACACCCCAAACATATGTGAAATCTGGTTGTGGAATGGTTGTAGCAAGCTAATATTACCTTTTGGAATGGTTTTTCGAAGCTCCTCAGCCCCATTTAGATATATGGACTCGGCTGAAAAATCATGTTTGTGCCACCGATTCACATAGTTGCTGAGTGTTCACATACTGTATCCAACCAGAGTTCCTGCCAGAGGCGTACTAATTATTATTATGTTATGGTGTTATGATTGTTTTATTATCTATTGTGACTTGTGCATTCATGTAAAAGATTAAAGTGAAGGTGGAGCTATTTTTGATATATGGACGTTCTAACAGAGGACATGAGGTTAGCTGGTGTCAGAGAGGAAGATGCCCAGGATAGAGTGAGGTGGAAAAGGATGATTCGCTGTGGGGACCCCTGATGGGAAATGCCGAAAGAGTTGTAGTAGTAAGGTGGAACTATTTTGTGTCCATCAGCAGATCAATCCCTAAAGAAAAAAAAAATGGCTGAGTCATTTTTTTCTGTTAATCCAAGGATTAGATTTGTAGAAATTATGAAATCAGTGGGAAATCATGTCAGAAGTGCGCTTAACAATTATTAAATAAATGCCAATTTACTGTTTATCTTGGTGCATGGCAGCGACATGGATTGATCTGGATGCGGAAAATTGTTTCCATAGCACATTTTATGATTGGTAATTTAACTTTCATCTGCTTCCTTTTAGGGATTATAGTTATAATTTGCTGCAGGCAACAGTTTAGCCCAAATGAACCTGTCTGTGCCTGTAACTCACACACACTCTCTTCTATGGCAGCTCTAGAGGCTGGAAAGGTTGTGTTCAGAGGTTCGTTGTTTAAAAAATAACAAGACTCATACTTTGAACTTCATAGAGGGATATGCTTTGACGATGGGCAAACACTTCTGATATGGTTCCTCCTTCGGCAGCCTCTTTGCCTCCTCAGTGGTTGTAAACCGAATATCCATCCTCGAGGACAAACCCTTGTTTGTACTTATGAGAGCCAAAGTCATCTGAAGCTGCTCATTTTATTTTCGGGTTCAGGGTATGAGACTAGTGACCTCGTTTCTCTGTCATTTCCTCAGCTGCATGTGTTGCTCCAGGTTCCCAGTCTGACAGGCTGTGCTGGTGACATTCTTTGTCCAATATACCAGTATGAATAACAGTAATAGTCAAATAGATATTTGCTAACAGGATCATTGTAAAAGTAAAATAAATATTGTTCCCAAGGCTCTCTGTTGGTATCCAGAGCGCTGTTCGAGTTCTCATTTCTGTGTATGTATCTAAAACAAATACAAATGTGGATTAAACTGAAGTTAAAGATATTAATTATAAATTTGAAAACCAACATTTTGGAAAATATAATAAGTGGATTAGAGTGATATTTAAAACTAAGCATCGCTAGTCCCAAATAGACCTTTAGAAAACCAGGAAGTAGGTAGCAAACGCGTAAACCTGGTTCCACTTAACGCTGTACAAGGCAGTGACACAGTGACAAAGGATCGCACAACTGTTTTAAACTTGATGAATAAAATTACTGTATTTATAAATATGGCAGGACAATAGCACGTTGGGATATTTTAACATCTATAACGTTACGTCATTTGCTGCCTCACACCTGTGAACGTAATTACTGTCATGACCGATGGTTTAAATTATGTGAAGCTCGCCAACCTAAACCGACAGGCTAAGCGTAACACACTGAACATCAAATTCTGCCATTTATATTACATTACAGCTAATGTTTTACAGGGGAAGAAGTATTCCGTTTAATCAAAAATGTTTTTTGTTTTCCCTTTTTTTAAATTTTGTGCAGATTTGTGGCCTTTTCATAAGTCTTTCCACAGTCCGTTTCATTAGGGCATGAAGATTATTGCTTTATGTGTTTCATCAGCTTGGAAATGCACATTTGTGAATGTGGTGAAGACGAGCTCAAATTTCCTGTCTGTTGGTCTGTTCTGTTCTTCCATGCAGAACACATGCAGATCTCTGCTAAGCATGTTCACATCATTGAACACATTCCGTTTAATTTGTGACAGCGAGACACACGTCAGCCAATGACCTGCTGATGACCAATATGATCTGCACAGGTTACCATTGTGTTGCCGGTCTAACAATGATGGAAGGGTTTGTTAGTCTACTTAGGACTTTGCACTGATGACAGCTCCAGCTCGAGGCCTTGTGTTTTCAGGTTGTCCATCCGTCCATTCTTATGAAGCTTCTTCGAATTTGCCACCGAACAACCGCTATGATCAAACATCATTAACGCTATATCTCAGATATCTCTAGTGTCAATTTTAATAGATTTAGCAGATGTCAATAACAATAGTTAAAGCCTAGACAGACATGTATGTAAATTGTAACTTCACTAGTTTGCAGAGACACATCTGCGATGCAGGAATTCTAGTTTTATGCTGTTTATCTGAACTTTTATGTATTAAACTGTTTCCGCAGTTTGGCAGTAGAGTGGTGCCTATTTGTAAAACAGCAGAGAAAATAAAAAAATAAAGGACCTGTATGAAATAACCATACAATAATTGCATCAAATTAGTTATAAAGGATTAACTTAAAGCAGAACTTGTTAAAACGTTAACAGTAAAGTTTAGCACCACTTCACTTAGGAAAGTGTCATGTCAATCAATTTAGTGCCGTAATTTCATTACAAGTATATTTTACTAAACTGCATAAATTATGCAGGTCACTGAGCTCATAATTTCAAATATTCATAGTCATAACAGCACAATCAAAAGATAAAAGGAATTCACAAGATCAGATCGGATGTGAAACTTTATTTGTACTAAATCAAACCAAAACACCAGGGCCAAAAACCAAAACCCCAAAAACCAGAAACCAAATAAACCAAAAACGCAGAAACCAAACCTCAGAGACCCAACCTCAGTATACGGGAAAACGGGCAAAACGAGTCCAAAAGCTTGAAAGTCCAGAAATCCATATAACAGGGTCCAAGAACAACGACGTGGGGACAATGACGACGACAAGAATCTAGCCCTGAGCTGTGGTAAAGTCCAGGTATAAATTGACAGGGGGAACAGGTGAAACCAATTGAGGACAAACGAGGGTGATGAAGTTGGCGGAGTAATTGTGGAGCAGGACAGGATGTGGAGAAGAGCGGGTGCCAAAATAAGAGTCCGGGGGGAAGTGGAGCTGAGGGACCAAATCATGACAAAGTGTCTGCATCAAAAGCTCCACATATCTGGTGTTTGGATGTAATATTAATCTCTGCAATAAAGACGAAAAACTAAACGGTTCAGTTTGCCAGAGGATTCTTTTTCCAAACAGAAAAGAGCCAGAGTGAACTGATTAGATAAATTGCAAACCAGTATCAAGCTCCAATAAAAGACCCTCGTCTTTAAAACTCACATCAGCTGCGTATTGTGCCCGTAGCACAGACATCCCATGTGAAACAAACCTGTGGACAGAGAGAAATGTTCAAATCTCAGCTCTTAATAATAATGTGACACGCGATCATTGTTTATGTATTATTAACACACGTGCTAATGACTGCATGTTTGACAGGCAGTATCACACGACCATGAAGCATGTTTGCGGTCAATAATGGGTTGGTGTTACCAATAAAAATGATCCACTTTTATTGGTCCCTACCCCATCGTAAAGTGCTGCCCATTCCCACACAACAAGACTGGTGAAAACACCAACGAAGAAACAGGAACAAATACGTGCTGTGCCAGTTTCCAGCTTATAATGTCCACATAGAGATTGTAGCATTCCCAGGAGGACAATGTGGTCAGATAAAAGAGAGAGCGTCCCCGTAGAGGAAATCAATTATTTAAGTCTCACCTCTCCACACAGGTTATTTTTAGCCCTCCAAATAATAATACCAATAAGTAGAAGAGGAGCATTGCTTCCATGAGGAATGGATAGTGACTGTAAAGCGGCGCATCATCTGAGATTTGGCTGGTAGTTTACTTTCATTAATACATACATGAGGTCATTGAGCATCAGGACTGTATTTGTGGAGTGGGTCCCTTTTTAACATTCTGATTATATTATGGGAAATAGGCAAGCCATTGATCTGCAGAAGTAGGTCACAAGTGTAGCATAGATAACAGCCGACTTCTGAGGTTATTAGGGTACACAGGGAAAGTAAGAAAGCAAGCAGCATGCTGCGCAAGCTTCGAAAGAATAAAAGAGAGAGAGCGCTGGAACATGGACGAGTATGTCCTTGAAAGTGTAATATACGAATGCTGGCAAAACATCTCCCCACATGTGCAGATAACTTGGCATCGTCCATGAGCAGAGGGACTCAGAATCTCACCAATAATTTTTAGTCAGTAGCTTAGATTTGTGCACAGGCTGCAGACGTGGAGTGTCACAGTGTGGAAGTTGATGGAACATGAACAAAAGTCAGGGTCCATTCGGTCCTGAGTGCACCACAGCAATTTCTCTA